>CAJNIZ010009405.1:0-13431 GCA_905231905.1 Symbiodinium pilosum
GGTTTAGGGTTTAGGGTTAGAGACTAGTACCCTTAGGGAGCCCAGGGATTTCTGGGGCTCGTAAGGGGAATTTGGGGATATGCCTGCAAGATTGGAGGGGAAGCACTTCCAGAAACTGCCACCTGTCGTCCCCCTTGTGTAAATAGAATATGGCTTTGGGTATATTATAACAAGGTCCCCATATACCCCATAATCTATCTACTTAAGGGGGACTATAAACCCTAAATAATAATAGTTTCCATTTTCTTTTCCATTATCCCTATATATTCCCAATATAACCCCAATATATACCTTATATAACCCATTATAATAGTTTCCATCTTATCTATAGGATCATGGGACTGTAATTGAAGCTTCCTGGAGCCTAGAGTTGAACCACCTACATCGTGAGGGACAAGGCATCAATACCTTCAACTCCAAGGGCCCAACCGCCACGCCCCAAACCTCGGAACCCCAAACGAACTCGTAGGCTTCTTCGGGTTTCCCAACAAGGCGGGCACCCCCAACATATGTCGGGATCATTTTGAGTAGAAACTGCCCTAGCCTGTACCCCAAACCCTAAACTGTAGGAGCACAGAGTGCCCCACCCCCAGGAAGAGGAAGAAGATCAGTGAGGCCAATGGCATCTCAGTGCAGCTTCGCCTGCGGAGCGAACGAGTGGGTTGGTTTGGCTTGAAGGAGTGGGGGTCCACTATGGGCTATTAGACCTTAAGGGTACCTTAATCTACCCTTAATGAGGTCCTAATAGGGAATTTTAGGGTCTAATAGCCCATAGTGGGTAGCTTAGGGCTAAGGTATCTGGATTCGAGTTTAGGGATGCAGGCTTAAACTAGAATTTGGGTTAGCTTAGGTTCAGGGATGGAGTCAGGCCAGTCAAGCCGGGGCCAGCAACTACAAAGTATACAGTCATCATAATCCATTCGCGGCCGGCTATACTTAGAATCCATTCACAGCTTAAGGTACATGTATGTGCCACATAACCACATCGTTGTCCAGCAGGTCAACAGTCTTTCCTTGTCAATGCGCAGATTGTCAAAAAACACTTGGGATTTGCAGCTTGGAGGGTTTAGGGAACAGGGTAAGGGGGGTTAGGGAGAACATGTTCCTCGCATTAGCCGATTCGAAGGCTACTAAACGGCAAACCTATAGCCCTAGACCCTGAACCCATTTGGGATCAGTAATACTCCAAACGTGGGGATTCTCACGTATACTTGTGCAGGTCAACTGTGGTATCACTTCAATACATCACAGGACCCATACATGACCCAAACACATGTGTACCACTGAAGGGCCTAGTCTTACTGACGGCTAGTAGGTGATGAGGCAACGGCAGAATGGAATATATATGAGGGGTCCAGCGGCTGTAAGGGCCCTTGCCTCCATTCATGGGGGAGTTAGTAAGTAGGTTAATAGTCCCTCTAACCCATATAGTAACCCTAAATATCCCCATTATTGACCTACTTACTAAGTCCCCTTGACCCTAAACCCTAAACCCTAAACCCTAAACCCTGACCTATTTACTAAGTCCCCCTGACCCTAAACCCTAAATCCTAAACCCTGACCTACGTACTGAGTCCCCCTCACCCTCCAAGTAGTAGGAGGAGGGGGAGCTGAGCTGTGGGCATCTGCACATACGGAACAACCTGAGATCGTGGAAGAGCTTTGGGTTTAGGGTATAGGGGTTTAGGGTTTGGGGTTTAGGGGTTTAGGGTATAGGGAATTTAGGGGTTTAGGGGTTTAGGGTCTAGGGGTTTAGGGTTTAAGGGTTTAAGGGTTTAGGGTTTAGGGGTGGACCCGCCACCCTGTAATTGTGGCATCATAGGAAAATAAGAGGAAATGATAACCTTGGGTGGGGTCCACCTAACCAGAAAAGGGGACCACTGGAGTTTCCTTGTTATCCCCGCGTATTTGTGTAGTTTTGCTCGGTTCTGGGATAGGGGCTATGGGATCTTTATTCGGCCCCCATACATTCCTAGGCTATAAAGGGTGGCCTTTCCCAAGCCATGAAATGCTGCTTGCTGAGGAGTGAAGGCACAAAAAGGGAATCTACCGCTTGGGGTTCTGGGAATGGAAAAGAAACAGTAGGAAGCTACCATAGTTTTTTAGAATTTAGGGCCTAGGGAGTGGAAAAGACTTTGGACACTTCTTGAGGGTTTAGGCTTAGAATTTAGGGAATGGCAAACCAAATGGCACATGGAAACTACGACGTCATGGGGGATTATACTACCATAGGCATCCTTTTGTCTAGCCCCGACTGACAGACTGCGAGGAGCCTTCCTAGGCTCTATAGGGTTTATTTCCTGGTGTAAAGTTCTGGCGGACTGAGCCCCCATTTTGGGATGTTTCTACACCAATGCTAAACATACAAGCTCCTACAAGCCCAACAAGTTCATAGGCCCATACTCAAGGTCTAGAAAACGACTAGAGGGCCACATTAAACAGCAAATGCGTAGGACCCTAAGAAGACGGCTGAACCCCAAAGTTCTTCAACCTATTCCATGTAATCCTCTCACAACCCCTTCTCCATATGAGCAAGAATCGAAACTCCTAAAAGCGGGTCATATGGGGGATCATATAGGGAGTATCATAGGGGTTAAGGGGTATACAAGAAGTTGAGACTATAGCTCATATCAAGCCCACCCACCCAACCTTAACCCCTAACCTTTAACACCGTAAGCTCTCGAACCTGAACCTCGAAACCTTAAACCCAAGGGCACCCCATTCGAGCTATAGTCCAAACTCCAAGTATCCCCCTTAATATCCTGTATCATACTCCCCTATAAGGCTCCCCTCTGTAATCCCCTATATATACCCCCCTCCGAGGACTCTAGACTAAAGCTCATTCATTCAGAGACCCCCTGATCTTTTCTGAGAGCGAGGCCGACTCGTCAATGCCTGGATGTGCAAGGTTATAAAAGTGGAGCTTCAGAGCGGGGTAGGTTTAGGGCTTAGGGTTTGAAGGTATATGAGCTGTAGTCTGAACTCCTTAAAGGGATTATATAGGGGACCACTATAAGGGTTTTAAGGCAGATACTGGGAGTTTAGATTATAGCTCATATACTATATTCCCATATGCCCTACTATAACCCCAACGATACCCCATTAGAATATGGTTCTTTCCATTTTCTTTTCCATTATCCCTATATTAAAACTATTTGCTCATCAAGGGTATAGGGTATAGGCGGTGAAGGGTTTGACCCGAAGTTAGGGCTTGCGTTGTAAGATTTAAGGGTTGAGGGGTTTAGGGTTTCTACTGTTGAAACTTCAGGCTTCAGGTCAGCAAGATCTGTGACTGGGGTCAAGAAGGGACGTGATCTTGACGCTCAGGATGTTCTTGGGCAACCTTGGCAAATTCCATACAAACTTCTACAACTGCTCCCCTTGATGGGAATTTCAAAGAATACCCGACGTAGTATAGTTATAAGGACACCCGACAAGTTACCCCCCCAATTCTGGGGAACTGACGTTTTTCCCCTGACGCTTTATGAAGAGAACCTCTTTTCTGAGAAGCTCTGCTGCCATCATTCTTCCATTACTACTAATATTATCGTTATTTGCACGAATGCAATTACTATTACTAATACAATTACTATGACTGTTGACGATTACTATTTCCTATTGTTGTTACTGTCGCTATTGCTATTACTGCTAAGCCTTAGCTGCAGCTCAAAACTCCTCAGCTGCGCCAGCCAAATACTGAGCCTTGGACCCCATACCTGAAGCTCAAACGAAAACCCTAGACCCTATAAAACCATACATAATCCCAGCTTACCCTGAACCGTATATACTTAGCACCAGCAAGCTTCCCTCCAGCCAAGCTCTTGACTCTGTGTGGAATCCTCCGGGCAAGGCCCGGCCGGACCCATTGGACCCTGATACCTCGCAACTTGGGCAAGTTATGCGGGACTTGAAGCTACTTGGGGCTCAGGGTTTAGGGGGGGTTGGAGTTTAAGGTTTTGGGGTTTGGATTTATTTGATGTTGGGGATCAAGGCTTCTTGCCCCCAGAGTCTACCAGATTCTAAGATTCATCCTTTTTGGAAAAGGACCCAAATTACAGAGAGATTATTGGTGAGCAACGCTCTACTTTTCACGGCCTTTCTTGGCTTCATAGGTGATCTATCAGTGGAGCGACTAATGCGACTTCGATCAGATTACCATAAGGGGGGGTGCTTTCTCCTTCCTATCTATATTTCTATCTACAATAAGGCACTGTTCACTTTGGCTAGCGGATACAGGGCTTGAAGCTTGGGTTCAAAGATTTGGACATGATTGAGTCTTGAAGCTCGTGAAGAAGGCAATGGCGGCCGGCGATTTGGCGGAAATTGCCAGGGTATGTTTCGATGTTTGGACTCTGAACTCCTAACGCCAAAATCCCAAACACCAATCCGAGCAGGCAAGTTCCATTCAGTAAGTTACAGCCCTCCTTTGTGGATTTAGGGCGTATTACCATTGATGGGGAGAGTGATACAGCGCAGGAAGACGCAACATGCTGTGAATGAAGATACTTGTGTCAGGGTACTCAAGATAGCGCTCACCCCATGTTGATTCCCTGGTGTAGGCCCCTGGTGACTAAACCCCCTCCTTTTCGTACGGATTATAATAAGGATCCTAATGTTAAGGCCCTTAAAAGGAGGGGGGGGTTATTAATCAGGGGTCTACAACAAACCCCCAAAACCCCAAAACCCTAAACTCTAGACCCTAAACCCCAAAGGAGGGGGTTTATTTATCATGGGTCTACAATAACAGAGCCTACCTCAGCCTAAACCTTAAACCCAAAAAAACTGAGCCTTCCTCGCACTGAAGGAACCCGAAGGGCCCATAGGACCATGTTGTCGCATGATCCGCATCGAAATTGCTTCTTGTGATCAGGGAATCCATGATGGGACAGGTTCCAAGAACATATGGTCCTCCTTAAGTAGATAGAATATGGGGTATATGGGGATCTTGTTATGTTTATACCCCAAGCCATATTCTATCTACTTAAGGGGGACTATATGCGCTTGCTGAATACTGTAATGGGTATAGCATCCGAGTGTTTGCGCGAATTATCTGTGCCCGCCCCTCCTCCAACTCATGGATAGGCAGGTAAACCCTAAGCCCTAAGCTTACTGGAGACTGACGGAACATCATTATATAGGGATTATGTCTATTATATAGGGATTATGTCCCTTATTCCCTACTAACCACCAGAAAGTACACTCCAGGCCCTACAATCCTAATCAGTCAAACTCATTTCCTGTGCTGGGAAGCTCACTCCGCGGCTGTCGCGAAAGACTGCAAGAAGTTCAGGACCTTGGTAGGATTTTAGGGTTTAGGGTTTAGGGCCCCCAAATAGGAGACCTTTGAAATCCTTTGAAGGGCGACGAGTAGAATGGAGTCATAGAGGAACCCAAAAGTTTCTAGAGGGTCCGTCCTATCCGCAAGAGTGCGAAGCAAGCAAGCTCTGCCGAGCCCTCTGCAATCCTGCAATTAATTCTCTATTTCTGCTGAGGGGTTGTGATCCACAATGGATCAGAGGTAGTCTAGACTTAGAAGGACGAGCCCTCAGATCCAGCTAACTCAAGAAAACTACATGAAGGCATCATATCTCTGGATTCGTTCTGCTTGAATACTTACTCTACCAGCACCCTAAACCCTAAACCCCTAAACCCGAAACCCTAAACCCCTGAACCCTAAACCCTAAACCCACGGCTGGGCCTTCCCTACCATGATACAGAATGGAAGAAGGGATCCTCCGTAGCTACCTTCCTGTCAAAGAAGCCTACCTGGTTTAGGGTTCAGGGTTCCTGGTTCAGGCTTTAGAATTTAGGATTTAGGGTATTGGGGTTAGGGTTCCTGTAGAATGGGCCTACCTGGGCTCCATGTTTCTTCGAGGGAAGATAGACCATGGTGCTCTGAACCCAGAACCTGCTGAACCCCACACCCCAGTAAGTCCTAAGAAACCCAAATAAGCCCTATTGCTGTTATTTTCACCGTTACTACTACTACTACTACTACTACTACTACTATTACTATTACTATTACTAATACTACTACTCTTACTACTATTACTATTACTACCATTACTACCACTATTACTACTGCTATTTCTATTATTACTACTATTGCTAGATACAAGCTAGACCCATAAGCTCAACTGAGGACTCGGCCAAGCTTAGCGGAGAGTCGATGGTGGAGTACAAGCATTGGGGACCTGAGATGCATCCACCAGGGGGTGGGGGGGGCCCTGAACCCTAAACCCTAATACCATGAGCCCTGGTTATATTGGGGCTATATTGGGGCTATATTGGGGCTATGTTGGGGTTACATTGGGGTTATATTGGCAGATGATGATCATGATGGACTGCCATAGTGAACACAGGACATCGTTGTGGCAGTAGTGGTTGTATTGGCGCCGGCGCCGGCCGTGGTGGTCATCATTGCGCAGCGACAGCGGCATTTGCAAAAGCAGCACCAAGAGTAAGCGTTGTTGTAGCAGCAGCAGCAGCAGCAGCAGCAGCATCAGCAGCATCAGCATTGTCGTTGTAATAATGCACTTATTCAATGTTCTTCAAGGTAGGCGGCTGCGGACTCTATTCAAATCAGATCTGCAAAAGCCCGTGGCTGTCGAAAACGTAACCGCCACCATCGAGAAGGAACCGCATTTCTGTTCCGATGGCCTGCAAGCTCAATGAGGGAAGGACATCTTGAACGCGCCTTCTTCCTACCTCTCGTTCTTGACGCCACCCACATGGTATCAGGGTAATCCTACGCGTTCAATGTTAGCAGGAAAGAATTAATACTGATACACACGACTGCACATGCATCTGAAGTATGGTCTTGCATGTTTTGTCATTCTGAAAATTTGGTCCCCCACAGAGACCGTAAGATGGAATCCGCCGCATTTGCCTCCTGCGTTTGGACATTTCCCCAAAACATCTCCTGTACAATGCCTCAACAGGAACCCAGAATCTTCTTCTAACCCAGGGCGCCGCAGTTAGGGCAGCCAAAAACACTTCTCACGCACCGCCCATTACTCTCGGGAGATTACAGGCAGCACTGGAAATGGTAGTAGGAGGACCCCAGTATAGACCCCAAAATGCCACAACTCTGATTAATATAGTTTTGGAAAACCCAAGGCCCTACCTATCCCTATATATCCTCACATATCCCCAGATAAACCCCAATACAACCCCTACAAAGCCCACATATTGAAACCACATTAAAGCTCCTGTTGCAGCCTGCATCAGAAGGACAGCCGAATGGACCGCCAGCACCTGAGGTCCGAAATCTCAGCAAAGATCAAAACAAATACTGACTGCTATTCTAGTTAGAAAATATTGTTACATTTTTGATATTTTCATTTTTGTTAATACTCATATACTATGATTACTATATTACTATTGCGTGGGAAGACGACCTTCGAAATTGGGAAACACAGTTTCTCCTGTGTGCTTCGACTTCCCCATGCCGTGCTTGCCCAAATTTCTTACAGCCTTGGCATCAAACTTGCATACGTACTTGTCAATAAAAAAACATGGCCTGACTTGGGCCCTCACAGCATAGCCGATGGCCGCGGCGCGGCAAACTTTAGGAAACTTCCTGCATCAGACGGTTGACCACTGAACTCGCTGAAGCATTATTGTCCCCAACAGGGAGTGCAGCAACACGTCCTCATCGTAGCCGTAGCCACCATGTAATGCCCAAAACATGGTAGCTTCCAATGCTCAATCCATTCCTGCATTCCATACTAACCGCCAGGAAGAATTATCATGCAGCCCTTGCATTCTTTATGCCCGCCTTGTATCAAGGTAGCTAGCTCGGACAAACAACAACGACAAACTTACGCTCCCGGATCTAATTGAGCCTTGACTCCCAAGCTGCTGAAGTGCAAAATGCTCTTTATGGAAGACTTCTACAAACCTGAGAAACTACCCTGCTCTAGGCTAATGCTATATGGAACCTCAAAAAAGCCCCCTACCAAGAAGACTGCCTACTGTCGTTTCACATGGGTGCGTGCTTGGAGTTCGGGGAAAGGAAAGCCCTTCACCTTACATGTTCCTTCACATCCTCGTACATTCCATGCAAAATATACATACGTGGATTAATGTCGAACACCATAATAGGACCCTCCCAAAAAAGGAACCATAATTTTTGAAAGCCCCCAGACGAGCTATAGTCTAAACTCCTAGTCTCCCCCTTAATAACCCCTACTAGTCCCCTATATATTCCCCTGTGTGACCTCCTTTAAGGAGTTTAGACCCTAAACTCTAAACCCTGAACCCTCAATCCTATACAATCCCCTATATCGCCTCCTTTAAGGGGCTTAGACCCTAAACTCTAAACCCTAAATCCTAAATCCTATCTAATCCCCTATATGACCCCTTGAAAGAGATTAGACCCTAAACCCCAGATCACCCTTTAAGGAGTGTAGACTATAGCATAGCTCATGTAGCCCCTATACCATCTCTACCTGGAACAGCCCTGTAGTCGGCCTGCGTGCGGCCACCAGTGACAATCCAGGCATGAAGCCCCCACCCGCGCCCGCCATTACCAGGAGGCCGAACTGTGCCTAGGAGTTTAGGGTTTAGGCTTGGCCAACCCCAATAGTGGAAATCAAATGGAAAATGAAATGGAAGCTGGAGGGCTCAGAGACTTATCAAATTTAGGATTCAAAGGGTTTGGGGTTTCAAGGGTTTACATAGGGTGCGGAGGTTTGGTGTCTAGGGATTTAGCGTTCCGGATTCATGGGTGCAGGCTTGTGCTAGCCTGGACGCGTTGCCAAAAACAACCGTATCTCTCAGCTGGCAGGCAACCAGTGTGCAATTACCGTGGGGGCCGCAGTGGCCAGCGGTAGCGTGAAGGCTCAGCAAACATTCATTACGAGTCATCCGCGTCGCAACCTGAAGCGAACATGCAAAATGATTTCGTAGTGTCCAGTCTCTGAAGGCTCCCTGAAAGCACAGAATCTCACTGGTGGTTGCTAGGGAATAAAGATATAATCCCCATATAATCCCCACATAACATATTCCCTTATTCCCTACCATTCCCCAGTAAGCGGAATGATGGAATCCTTTCGCGGGTAAGGTCAAGAGTTGATCACTTTGAATCGCAGGTCGGTGAGGTTCATCGACAGAAATTTTGGGACCCTGGGCTCGATTGTGGGATCCCAGTGTGATAGGTACCGTGATCCCTTGATCCGGTGAAAGTACCGGATGCAGCATGCACCCATGAGTGCTAGTCGCAATCGTAGATCATGAGTCCCTCGTCCATAACCCAAGGTTCTGTGTGTTCAAGTCTGAGGACTCCCAACAAGGGAGTCCTGATTTTGGAAACACCGGGAATGCCCCATTGAGGTGTGCAGGACCCTTTGCAGTTTCTTTTGGTGCGAGAAAGATGCTTGTGAAATCAACGTCGGAGATCTTTCTCCATGCAGCCTTACTGCCCAAGCACTTAACAACCTCCTTTAATTAGTATCATTAATGGAGAATCAAATGGAACAGCAACTGGAGAATAACATGGAAAGTGGGAATACTGGTCATAACACCATAGGCTGTAGGGAAACAATCTGAAATCCCTGCGCTTCTCCGAACAACATGGGACCCCACCGGAGCGCTTCAAACACTTCTCTGGCTGGTACGTAAAAGGCCTCCATAAGTAGCTATGAATAGGTTCCCGAATGCAACAATAGGGGGAAACTACCCTAAACCCTGAACTAAATCCCGAACCCTCAACCCTAAACCCTGTCTAAACCCTTAAGCCTAAACCCTGGACCCTAAACCCCAAACCCTAAACCTCAACCCTTAATCCTAAAGCCTAAACCCTGAACCCTAAACCCTAAACCCTGAACCCTAAACCCTAAACCCTGAACCCTAAACCCTGAACCCTAAACCCTAAACCCTACTTGTACTAGTAACCCCTAAACCCCTAAACCCTAAACCCGTCCTCGAGTTCTGTACTTTACACGGCAAGGTGCTGCCAGAAGGTCTCCTGCGGCCCCTGCCTCCCTCAACACCTAAGGTTTAGGGTTTAGGGGTTTAGGGTTTAGAGGTTTAGGGTTTAGGGTTTAGAGTTTAGGGTTTAGGGTTTAAGGTTTAGGGTTTAGGGTATGACCCATTGTAGTAGTTTCCATTCTCTTTCCATTCTCCCCAGTAAAAAAACCCAATGTAACCCTAATATTACCCCAATAGTTGCTTATAGGGTTTAGGGTTTAGGGCTTATTGCGACTTAGGACTTACGAGGCCTCCCCAAGGTATGTAGGCGAATGGCCTTCTGTGACTATGTTTACGATTCTTGGAGCAAGATTTTACCTACTCTTGGGGCTTAGGTAAGGCTTAACCCCTAAACCCTAAACCCTAAATAGTAGTTTCCATTTTCTTTTCCATTATCCCTATATTACCCTCTATCCTATCTACTTAAGGGGGACTTAAGGGGTGGGGCTCAGGGTTTAGGACTCGTGGTTCGAGTTCACGCTCTCTAGGGTTCAGGGTTCACGCTTAAGGTATGCGATTCGACTGCACTTCAGGCAGAGTACAGTGCTTGGAGGTGCGCGGGTAATCAGAAGTGGAGGTATAACTATAGGGATTATATAGGGGTTATATAGGGCTGATATAGGGAGTATAGGGTATATATAGGGTTTAAGGTATAGGGTTAAAGATCCAAAAGGTTCTGGAACATCACATGTGGCCACCCAAACCTTCAAGCAGAGCCGTGAGAATTCACTGTTAGGGTTGTGTCAGGGTCCTCTGAAGTAACGGTCATGTAGCGGATTGGTTGGAATTATGTGTAACTTTCTGGTCGGTTGCAGAGGTATCCACCGAAGGACGTAAAGTGGATTTTCGTCTGCGGAATGTCCCATCGCTGGTGGCGCTGCATATGAAGTCAGACGTCGAAGAGTATGTTTGCAAAGAGCAAACATACGGTACATACTGCATGGGGCCTAGGTGGGTATAGGATTTTCGGGTGTGGCTGAAGCACCTTCTACAACAACCGAGGGAATGATGTTGGAGTTCAAAACCGCTGCACAACATTGCTTGCCATGGTCGCCACATTCAGCCGCAGTACGTAGGAGCATAGATGCTGACGGACACTCACATGGCAGTTGCCCCACATAGGGGGCCCAAGTAGACCCCCAAAATGAGTTCCTTCTTACAGCTACCCCTCAAAGAGAAAGCCATCCCATATGCCATGGCCAAGATACCACCTCATGCGGCACCTGTATCCTAAAGCCTGAAGGTAAAAAGCTAGACTTCTCCTTATGTGATAAATACCCGCGCCCCGCACAATCCTACACCCCCCCACTTTGAAGTCTTGAACTCTAACCACCCAAAAATCCCAAACCACGTAATTACCCCAAGATGGAACCCTAAACCCCAAACCCTAAACCTAAAGCCACTGGCCTCTGCCTGCACGAGACACAGGATGCCGTCCCCGACTGCCGCTACGGCCAAGCGGGCGGATGAGCCCAAGCCCTTGAAGATTTTTTGGGGTTTAGGGGTTTAGGGTTTAGGGTTTAGGGGTTTAGGGTTTAGGGGGTTTTTGGTAGTTTCCCTAATCTATATTGGGGTTATGATGGGATAATGGAAAAGAAAATGGAAACTACTATTATATAATAGGGTATATTTTGGTTTCAGATCCACTAAGGCCGTTTCAGGGTTCAGTTGGGGCCTTGGGGGAGCAAATGTTTGTTTCAAGTTCTGTTGGTGTTTTGGGAGGGCCTGTGAATCTCTGCCGAGTTTGTCATGCTTCTTGTCGTTTGGGTTTTATGGCGCATGAGGATTTATGCTCCTGATAAGAAATAACTTCGACTTCAACAGTACGATTGAGATCCAGTGGCTTGGCCACAAGGCGTAACAAGACATATGAGCTATGGTTTGTTATATCGGGGATAATATGGGGTTGAAGGTTTAGGGTCTAAATTCCTTAAAGGGGATGATATGGGAGATTACATAGTTGAGTATTACAGGGCTTATTTCGGAAGGTACTAGGAGTCTAGGCTATAGTGCATTTTGAGGATGAAATACCAATCATATTTCCTCATCAAAGACCGAGCCAGCAGACTTGGTGCCGCACGAAATGGTCGAGGATTGAAACAACCTAGGCAACGCAGAAACATGGGGGTTTCCCAAAATTAGGGGTACCCTTTTAAGGGTCCCTATAATAAAGGATTCTAGTATTTTGGGGTCTATCTTGGGGTCCCCTGTTTAGGGAAATTACCACATGCGGGATTGTTGGGGGGCTCTCAACATGGGGTACCTGAGTACCCTGAGATCTATGGGAATTCTACGAGGACTGTCGAGGTGGTCTTTAGGATTGTCATAACAGTAATCGCAAGAATAGTAGTCAGATTCTACGCTTAGTAAGATTAACAAGAACAATAGTACTGATAGTCGTAAACCCTATAGTAGTGTGGAGGTTCTGTAAGGAACTGCCAATGCCCCAAACCCTGACCTAGCCGCTGACTTCGCTGGAGAAAGTTAAACATTTAAGTTACAGTAGGAACATATGCACCCCAAAGCTTCAAGGTCAGCTCCCGAATCCCTAAACCCTATGAAACTAAACCCTCAGACCTACAATCCTGAGGGTTTAGCAACGTTATGGCTCAACCTGATCCGGGTTGGAATTCAGGAACATGAGGAAACTGTCCCGAAAGGCACCGTTTAGGGTTCAAGGTTTAGGGTTGAGGGTTTAGTACGACTGTGCTTTTTCATTTTTCGCGAGATTGGCATATCATAGTAACTTGGCTTGAGGTCCTTTACAACAACCGAAATGATAGTTTCCATAAATGGGGGGGAGGTCCAATAACATAGACCCCGAAACAGTATAGTCCGTAGTATAGGGACCGCCAATAAGGTCCCCCTAATTTTGGAAAAGCCCCCAAATCATCCTTCCTGTATAGACCCTGTTATAATACAGTAGTTTCGTTTTCTTTTCCATAATCCTGTAAAAGCGTATGCAACCTATGTGATGCCTCTAAACCCTAAACCCTAAACCCTATATAAACCCCTCATAGTAGCTTCGATTGTCTTTTCCATTAGACAACTTACATGAGCGATAGTCTAAACTCCTAGTATCCCCCTTAATAGCCCCTTAATCACCTCTATAATACTCCCCGATATAATCCCCTATACAACCGCCCTTTCAGGAGTTTAGACTACCCTAAACCCTAAACCCAATATAATCCCTATGCAATCTTAGGAAATCCCCATTTTGAGTGAAGGCTGGACCAAGGCTCCCGACTAAGGCCAAGCCGCAGATGATCAACAGCAACGCGAAAACTGCAGTAGGGTTTAGGGTTTAGGGGTTTAAGGTTTAGGGGTTTAAGGTTTTAAGGTTTAGGGGTTTAGGGTTTAGGGCCTAGGGTTTACGGTGGGCTGGGGGCTTAGGGTTAGTGCGGTTTAGGGTTTAGGGTTTAGGGCTAGGGTTTAGGGTTCACATGCACAGATGTTGAT
>CAJNIZ010009406.1:0-13429 GCA_905231905.1 Symbiodinium pilosum
GGGTTATAGGGGTTTAGGATTTAGGGTTCAGGTTTAGGGTTTAGGATTTGAGATTAAGGTTTAGGGCTCAGGTTTAGGGTTTAGGATTTAGGTTTAGGGTCAAAGTTTAGGGTTTAGATGGGTTTAGGATTTAGGGGGCTGCAAGAGCTGAGATTGAAGGTTCCTAGCTGAGGGCTTAGCGTTTCAGGGCTTGGGACTCTAAGCCGTAAACCCGAACTCCAAAAGTCTCTATATCTCCTAATAGGGTTTTACTTGAACCCCATAAGTAGGTAAAAGAATAGCCAAAACCATTAACGACAGCCCAAAAGGCCATTATTTTACATACTGAAACGGGTTCCTAAATGACCTTATAGGGTTTACCCCAATTACAAGTAGGGTTATAAGCCCAGCTATAAGTAGCTTCTAAGTCCCATGAACCTCTACCCATCCTAAACCCTAAGCCCAATTATACTACTACGTCCCATGGACCTCCAAGTAGGTGTTAGGGCATCAGGTTGGTGTGGCGTTTCAGGTACAGATCCCTTAGCCGCTCTCCCCACACTACGAACCTTAAACCTCCAAACCCGAACCTCTCAATCATAGGCTAGGGGTGTAGTGGTTTAGGGTTTAGGGATTTAGGGGTTTAGGGGTTTAGGGTTCAAGGGGGGATTAGGGTTTAGGATATAAAGCTCCGTAATCATGGGTTACCATACTACCCCCCGTATTCTACCCCCTAGGTTCCCCCTCAATTAGCCTTAATTAGGCCAAACTGTCCCTAAATAATCCACCCTAAACCCTAAACCGTAAGCCCTAAACGGGGCTAGGGCTTTTTGGGATCAGTCAGAAGGATGAAACATCAACTCTCATGGATCGCCTAAACTCCTCTCAGTCGTGGGGACCCTCAACCCCACACCGCTCATCCCCAAACCCAAATCACCAAATCTCAAAGGACCTAAGCCCAAATGAAACCTAGACCTCAAGCCCGAAACCCTAGATGACCTCAAACCTGAACCCTAAATCTCAAACCCTATATCCCAGACCTCAAACCTGCCTGAACCGCACTCTGGACAGTACCCTGAGCCGGAGACTTCCTGCCGACACCTCTTTTCTGTATACGGGCAACAGTAGCTGTGCTTTCTGGGGAAAGTGAAAGTAAACCCTAAACCTGAAGCGCTGAACCCTAAACCTTCAACCCCAAACCTTGATTAGTAACAGCATAATTTCCTTATCACTAGGCCCAAAATCCTTTTCCATGGTTTGCACCCCTTCATACAATCTCTGGACAACCTATGTAATGTAAAATATGACATGATTTGATTCTCTCTTTTTCAAAAAGAAGCTATACCCCAAACCATAGGAACGCCAAGCACTAATGGCAACCCACTTATAAGCCTCGAATACTTGTAGCATGATGTAACCCAACACGTTTTGCTTTTCAAAGCCCCCTACAAACGATCCATAGAAACCCCTATACCTTGTTGCTGAGCTTCCTCGCCAAGAAAAATAACCTTCTGAATAGAATAGGAGTACTTGTGTGTATATATGATCCAGGGTAGCTACCCCCCACCCCCCCACCCCATGGTATGGGTCCTCCCTCCGACCCTGTGGTTCTTGTGGTCCTGTTGCGCTGGTGGTTCTCCCCCCTGTGGTACCTGTGCCGTGTTGGTTGTTCTCCCCCTCCTGTGGTCGCAGTGGTTTTTGTGGTCCTGTCCCTGTGGTTCTGGTGGTCTATTAGGGGGATTCGTAGATCACCCTGCTTCATATCCCATACTACTTAAAATTTTGTTACCTTAATTCTTGTAATGATGCTGGCCACAAGTTTATCTGCAGGTTCCTGGGATGTAATGCCAGCTACGATAGAGCCTAAGTCGAGCTATAGCCGCAGGTAGAACTAAAAATGGCGATACTTACAACATGCGGCACCTCTTGCGACTCACGGCCTGATTGAGTGGGGTTCGAGGCATGCGATGAAGATTGCGAGGTGGTCGAAGGGCTCCCCTCATCGGGCAACATGTGAATATTGCCTACATGAACGCGTGAAAAGAATCGTCTCACGTCCAAACCACGCTCAATCTTGCCAACACAATATCTAAAAAAATCTGGAGAGTCAGCCTGCTCATGCAGGGGGTCAGCAGTGCCTTCGGTTGTCTGGACCTTACAATGCACGCATCAGGTCTCAATCATGAGAGCAAGCCAACGACGAAACAAGTCCAACAAACATGTGTGCAGCAAAAAACAGCCTGCCATGAACAATTTTTCTCAAGCATGTGCAGCCACTTTTGTTCTTCTCTGCTTCGATTTCTTCTTTGCAGCCTTCATCAAGCGAGAGGGGGGTTTAGGGCTTAGGGCTTAGGGTTCAGAAGCCTTCGAGGCATCCGATAAAGTATGCGAAGTGGTTGAAGGGCCCACCTCTTCGGGCAACACACGAACTTTGCGTCAGTAAATGCATGAGAAGAATCGTCGCACGTCCAAGCCATGCTCAATCTTGCCAGCGCAATGTCGAAAATAACTATGGAGCGTCAGCCTGCTCGTCACGCAGGGCACAACCCTGGTCAGCAGTGACTTGCACCTCGCAAGGTAAAACAAGCTTCCAGAATTGAAATTTCACCCGTCAGCAGCAGTTGCCTGCTGCTGCTGCTCCATCAAGGCTTGTGTTTGGCGAGCCAATAAATACGGCTCGGTTGTTTGCACCTTACAATGCACGCATCAGTGACAGGTCCCAATCATGAGAGCAAGCCAACGACAAAGTCCAACAAGCATGTGCTCAGCGAAAGACAGCCCCATGAATAATTCTTCTCAGGCATGTGCAGCCACTGCTGTTTTTCTCTGCTTCGCTTTCTTCTTTCTGGCCTTAATCATTCGAGAGTGGCGCTGACATTGTACATGCACCCAGCATTCAACTAAAGTAAATGGCAAAAAAGGGGTCCATTGTGAAGCGGCAGACGACGAAAACAAACAGCAGGGTAAGGAGAAAACTCTTTCACTACCTTGCCTTTTTGTGCATGATACACACGCACGCAGACAAGGTAAGCAGACATGACATGACGGCAGACATGGCGAAGCATGTAGTACCAACGTCGCAAGCGGGGGAACCTGATCCATGAAAGCATTCAGAGGCTAAAGAGAGGTTTGAGCGGTGAAGATCTGCAGCTCTGCAGTTGGTAGCCAGTGAGTGGGTGCATTCTTGTCTTCGCCGCTTCTTTCAAGACGGATTTACTGGGTAGCAACATGTGCCAGCAAGCGAAAGTCTTTCGCCACTGCTGCGAGAGAAAAGCTGTGGTCACTACTGTGTGCTCATTTGATCTTGATCTGAAAGCTACCAGGAAATCCGCAAAAGGGTCAGGTTGATAAATGAAAAAATCGCCGCTTTCCAGCGCTGCCTGACGCTGAGTTTGAGGCTAACATCGCCGGGCAGTAGAGAAGCAGTACTGGAAGTACCTGGTTACCCCAAAACACACGGACCGAACTTGAACCTCAAACTGTCGTGAACAAGCAGCTCTCATGGGGCACTAGCAGCTTTGCGAAGCGGACGCCGTTCATCGGAAGCAATCGAGGGAAGCAGCGGCAACTGAACACTGAAACACAGGAGCTTCAGCCAAATCTGGCAACAAACGCTTCGAGCGCATAGACGCACGCAGGGCATGGGTTCTATAAGAAAAGATACGCAGTTTTCCTCGTCGCCAGCGTCCCGAAATTCTGCGGCGTTTGAGGTTAGCATTGCCCTTTGACTCGACTCCAAGTCTTTGCTTGCAAACCATGAGCGCATGACAATGTGAATGCCTCGCGGGAAGGGATTACCTCCAAGAGCTGACAAGTGCCCTGGAATCCTTGTGCCGCAGCTCTGTCAAAGTTGGCTTGTACTGTTCATAGTGCTTTGTCAATCTCTTCAAGTCCTGGGATGTCTCAGATTCGTCCTAATGCTGCCACATGAAAAGTACCGGCCCATCAACATGTGTCAAAGCAATTCAAAGGCCAGGCAACGACTATGAGCTTGTTCTTCTCCTGGACCACCTCAGGCGTCCATGAACCGGTAAGCCACATGCGCAAATCCGCACCTGACAGCACTTAGAAAGTGGCTCGCCGGTGGTGCATCCGGTCATAGTCACCGTCTTTGCAAAACTTGACCCATGACTCTTTGGCCTGCCGAAGTGACTCATCTTGCTTCAGGTCCAAAGTCTTAATTTGAATTGCAGACCTTGGCTGCCACCATCCAGGCCTTTTCTAACTCCTCGCGGAGCAATATGACCTGTTCGGGTGTTGAAAAGTTGCGATAACGGCACAATGGCCAGCTGCACTCGTTGACGACGAACATGATACGTGTCTACAATCATGGAAGGGAACAGGAACCGCGCAAATGTACTGTCTGGCCTCTTGCTGGAGAGCGCGATTGCATGTATACACATCAGGGACAATGGCCAGCTCCGAGTCCTGCGCGGGCGACGCAGTCTGGGAGTCTGGTCAGGACAGAAGGACCGGCAACGATGCTTGAACTCCCCTGTTTGCTGCATCTCGTTCCACTCGGCCTGAAAGATTTCCAGGGAGCGCTTCATTTTGCACCTGCATTTGCGGAGTTGCTACACAACTCACAAAACGAGCAGTAGCGGTCAGGGGCATGTACTTCAGAAAAAATCCGGATGAAGTCATCAATTACTTGCGGGCATTGCTACACCTCATCCGACAGGAAGTGGTGGCTACCGCACGTGCTGCCAACAGCTTGCTTCACAAAGAGTTGTTTACTGCTAGCAACCTGGATACAGGTGGCCTTGGCTCGCCCAGCTTCTTCGCCAGCCTCCTTGAACATCATTCATTGTACACACGCTGCATGTGCTGACTTAAGCCAAGCTCATCAGGCTCATGAATGCATCCAACTGCAGCTCCTGGCTGTTCACCGGCTGCTTTGCGCAGCAACCGATGTCGTCGAGCTGTTCCTGCTGCGATGATCACGAATCATGGACAGCTCACGGCCTTAATGAAATGAATCCCATCTGCTCTGGCATCTGCGTCTTAGGCAACGTGGCCTGACCCTGTAGTAGCATTTGCCTTGGTCTCAGATATGCCTCTGGAGGAACGCAGAATCCCTCATGCTTGCAAGGCAGCTGCGGATCGATTCACTGGCGGAGACGCTCTAGCTGCTCCTGCAGTGAACTCGGCTGACTGACCATCAATTAGCAAGCCACCATCTTGCTGCTGCTCCTGCTGCAATTGCAGCCGTCGCTGCTAAAGTGATGAAATGCCCTGTGCCAGGAGCATGCCTCCAGCCTTAAGGCGTTCATGACTCCTGCAATCTGGTGGGTGTTTTGGCATGTGATGCAGAAAGGTACCAACGTACCAGGCGAGTCGCTGCCATCAGGCCGCCTGCGAAGTTGCTCGAAGCCAGATTGAACCTGCTGAGTCGCATGGCCCCTGTCACGCCGTATTAGGATGTGCTTGACACAATTTCGCGGGATGCACGGGCCGTCGCGCCAATCGACACCTGAACGTGGAGAGCTACACACTTGCTTTCTAGATTGCAGTTCTTTGCCTCCAGCATAAGGTATGTCGACACCTTGCGACCAAAGCACCTTCAAACGTGTTCGCACTTTGTTGCATGTGAAGCATTCTGATTTTGCAACCTGCTCACGTGATCCAGCGGCCTTCACTCGAAGGCTTCTAAGGGTACTTGAATTGAAGAAGCTCACACAAAAGCGTGCGAATGCCAGCTCCTGGCGCGGCGGAATACGGGATCCTGCATCCTGCCGTGAGTCATTTGGCACACCATGTAACTACCAGTCAACTTGAATTACGCGCTCCTGCCCCACAAAGGTTTTGGCCTGCTGCAGGAAGCTTGCCACATGATTATCCCAAGCGATCAGGACTAGGTGTCCGAAGCAGGTGACTTGTACTCTAGACTGTCTGGATCTGAAGGCCTGGCAATTGGCCCGGAAATCCACGACACCCGCCTAAAAATCAGGCTTCACTGACATACATCCTTTGATGGGAAGTGCGTTTTGGTGTCAAGAGAATCACCCTCGAGATCTCGTCGGAATTGTGGGCCTCCAGCAGAAAATAGTAGGCTGGACTTTGACAACCAATGAAAAGTACCTCCTGAACTGGGATGAATCGAAGGGGCTAGGGGCACCTACACGGCACGTGCGTTCATCAAACACATCTTGGCCTGGCAGGTCTCTCGCCGCACCTCCATAAAGCAGCGGCTGGCCTGGCAATGCGCCTCTGTAGCCCGATCCTCCGCAGGCTGCTGCAAGACGCACAAGTCTGTAGGGTTTTGCTAACTCGCCCCAAATGCGAAGTGAGGAGTTCTGACATGTAGGACTTGGGAATCTGGAAAAAGGAACTTGCCCCGGACAGCACTCGCAACAGAACAGGTCACACGCGGTTGCAAGCGCGTACAGTGGTGTGGACCACGGTGTTGTTGGGCGCTACCACACATGTCCCTACTTGCAAAAGTGCTACTGGTCAAAGCCCTGTGAGCCCTACAGTGTCAGCATTAGCCGGTAGGCAGATGAGGGGTCCGGGCGGCCCATGAGCATCAGCGGGCGGGATGAGCATCGGCGGGCGGGTGGATGAACATCAACGGGTTGGCATCACGAGCATCAGCGGGCGGCCTGATGAGCATCGGCGGGCTGCCGGATGAGTATCGGCGGGTTGCCGGACGAGGGCTGGAAGCAGCAGCAGCGGCCGGCGACGAGCATCGAATCAGCATCAGTGGGACGGATGAGCATCAGCAGGCGGTCAGATGAGCATTGGTGGGCCGGATGAGTCACGCAGCTCCTCAGTTCGGAGCAAGTACAAAAAAATGCCAAAAAAACACGCAGGCGGCTCACACACAGTCCACGGCAGACAGAACCCTTGCAACTGCGCTCGATACCTGGGAGGTGGATTTAGGGGGTAACGGTTAAGATAATCTACTTCATACTTCCCAGGTTCCACTCAGCGGAAATCTCCCAACGAACGAAGTTGATGAAGGGGCCCGAGAGGGTGTGCTGGGGGGGTTCTAGGGATAAAGGGCGTGGGTTTGTAGCCACGGCTCAATTGATCGACCGTACTCCTAGGAACTCCTACACGCCTCCTTGGTGGACAGCGCACTCACTTGATACCTAAGGGGTGGATTTTTGGGGGGTATAGAGAGCAATCCACTCCCGAAGCTCCACTCAGCTTCGATGGCATCGACTCAAGTTCCTGGCTGGCGGCGACGTCGAGTAAGAGACCTGGCGGAGATTGCGTCGGTCAAGGAGCTTCTTAGGAGTAGTCAGGCGCGCCTGAAAGCGGCCACAGGTATTTTGGGACCCTCCCAGCACCGGCTCATGCAACAAAAAACGGCAGCGAAGCACAGCAATTAGATTGCAAGTCGAAGAATGAAAACATCTGCTGGGTTATCGCGACACAAATGAGCTGCTCTGCTTGAAACTAACAAGAATGTTGCAAAAATGGCTCTGTCACCAGAACTGTTGACCGACACTGAGCCTTTTTCTTGCCGCCTTTGCAATGCTACCATCTTCAGCAGGAGGCTTTCGTTTCACGACCGAAGCTGCTAAAGATTCGTGCTTACAGTACAAAATCTTGGTGCTTTGCTGCTGCTCTTCGCATTTTTTCCGCTGCATGGACCTGTATCGGTTTTTAAGGCTTCGGGAACTGCATCAAACACATCATCAGTGTTTGTTTCGCTTTGTCTGTTGGACAGGTTGAGCTACAGTCCATCTCTTGCAACGCGCGCAAACTCTCAGCATCCACACAAAAAGGGCTTCAAGCGAAGGCGGCAACAAAGCCATGACCTGTCAATTTGGCGACGCTGATCTTCAAAGCTTGTGAAGTGAGTGCTGAGATGGCAACTGACCCAAGTTCACTTGTCTGCGGAGCTCCTGCCATGACTCTGTGTCTGACGATGCTACATTGCATAAAAACATTACTGAACGCCGTCCCTCCATCCGTCATGCAGTCAAGTGCAGGACCACAAGACAATTTTCCCGCCTTCAAACGTTGCCTGAGCTCATTCGTCTTTTGCCGTTTGATGCGTCGCTTCGACACGCGCCTGAGTCAACCGGCACGTTTGCCTTCAAGCTGTTCAATCCGCCGTTGGAGTTGAAACCGACGCGCAGCAGCCACTTCTGAGGGAGTGCAAGGAGCAAATGACAAAAGCGATGTTACAGCACGCTTTATCGCAAGAGCTTCCGAGCCAAAGACTGGCTCGTCACGTCAGCAGGTGGATTGCTCGTCACGTCAGGAAGCGGATTTGGCGGCACCGGCCCCTCCGAGTACACGCCGACTCGAAAGCGATGGGACAGCTTGCCAACCTGTGGCGCAGCCAAACGTGCCAAACGTTGAACGTGTCTGCACACCCCTTCTTATGGCGCACCGAAAACTGGGACGTGACCTCATTGCAAGCAGAACAGAAGACGGCTGACTTGGCGCGTGCAGATACATCCATAGGGGTGAACTGGCGGAGTGCGGAGTTGGAGGGATTGAAGGGTTTGCTGACTGATTGACAAGGTAGAGCGGTCAAGGATCCCTGAACGTGAACCAGACCTATCGAACATTGCGCCGCGCCATCCATGATTTCAAACAACTTCGCGAAGCAAGTGGTCAGTGGGAATGCCTCCCTGTTTTCTCAAGCATGTGCAATTTGCACAGCAATCGCTGTGCGCAATCCTTCACTTCATGGCCTTTATCTGAATGGGTACCGACGACTTCGTGGAGTATTGTGAGCCCTCATTCACGCAGCTGATGCCCCCATCACGCCTCCAACTACTCCGCAACTTTGGCTGAGGGATGTTGAGGGGCATGGCCCATGGCTGACAGCTACATGTTCGCCTTGCAATCTTGCAACCGAGTAACCGCTGTCGAGAGCACGCCGGGCACCAAGTAATCAATGACCTCCGCACGTTTTTGGTCCAAGCATCGTCCCTTTTCTTAGCAACACAACACATTGCACATGCAGTACACCGTTCACTCCCAATGTTTTCGCTTTTATGCGCAGCTTCGGAAAAGGCGCTTTTGCTGGCCTTGCACGACCAGCATGGCAGCACCACTCCGGCACTTACGGCCGTTGCCACGTCATGCTTCAGGTCATCCACCGATTCCTCTACCGCCAGCATGACCTCCACGCAAGAAGCACGCGTCCAGGGAGGAACCAAATCAGACCAACAGAGTCGTGAGAAAACCGATGGGCCTCCGTGGGCCACAAGCATTGCTTGATTGGGTCCAGCGATGCCAAAGCCTCCATCACCTTCGGTCTGTTCACACTATGTGGCTGATGACTACAACCATGAACCCCGCCCACCCACCCACACCCACCCACCCACATCCAGCCACCCACCTGCCCGCCTGCACACCTGAAACAACCACACCCCAACAGCATGTGATTTGCTGACTTGCGGTTTTGCCATACCTGCCTCATTCTCACCGAGCGCGGAGATAAACTGAACATGATGGCGACGCAAGAAAACCTCATCGGAATGGTTGACCACAGCACGGAACCAAGCAGTCTTTAAGGCAGCAACGAAATGGAAATAAGACAAATAATACAAGGAACACGCCTACAACATCCACCGAGCAGCTCGATTCACACCTTCTGCCTTCGCCCAACAGTATTGCGCGGTCGGCATTGCTTTTGATCAAACTCTAGCACACACGGACTTCTTGAAGCCTTGAGCTTCCAGAATTGGGGCATACTAACTTGTTTGCACCTAACCTCAGCCCTGAAACTAAAACTCGTAAACCAACACCAAACCGTAAACTCCTAGAACCCGTAACCCCCGAACCCTACACGCCTAAAACCCTAAACCCTTAACTCCTAAACTCCTAAAACCCTGAACCCCAGACCCCTTTCTTCCTTGGTTGGCACCACTGCTGAACCAAAAAGAATTGGTGCGAAGCATCCGTGCCAAGAGTTTTGCGAATCCCACTTGCCCCTTTTTCGTTCATCCTGTCTTCACTCACGGAAACGCGGAATGGCAACCATGGAGCCACAAGTTAATCTGTACAAGATGGCGGTCACGGCATTGCCCATTCCGTGGATGTTGCCTCAAGCTTCAAAAGGCTGGGGATGTTCAGCTGAACGGAGCGCTCCTCGGTCTGCACCTTTGTTTAGCGGACAAGACGGTGCCACGAACCCGGCACATCGCTTGGTCCGGTACTTGCAAAAAACTCACAGCAAACCTAAGCAGTCGTACGCTTCCATCCTCAAAAACTTTTGTAAACTGCGGCACCATCTTACAACGAATGCAACCCCGAAAGGCCCTTCCTGCTGGCACTTTTCAGACGCGAAGACCACACAAAGGTCCAAAAGTGATGACAGATATAAGGATCCCCAGGGAGATATATACCCCAACAGGTGCATCTCCACTTCTCTAATTAGAGATAGGCCTCAACTTTTTCAAACCCCTTTGAATCTCTATATATACATATATATATATGTGGTATGAGATATACCATACTCCCAAAGCCCTTAAGCTCTAAACTCTAAACCTCAAACGCTCTAAACCCTAAACATCCCTAAACCCTTAACCCTAAACGCCCCAACCCTAAAACACCCAAACCCAAAGCAAACAATCCCCTAAACCCTGAACCCTACATCCCCCAAACCCTAACCCCCTTAACTCACAAACCCTAAACCCTACACAAACCCTCACCTCCCCAAACACTAAAAACCCTGCGGGCCTCAGACTCGGGCTCCGAAGCTTCCGCTTCTTCGGACTTTGCCAGGGCGGCCGCGGAAGTGAGAAGTTTCACCGGTCTCTTGGGGCTTCCTGGCATGAAACCCTAAATTCTAAGGGCTTAGGGCTTAGGGTTTAGGGCCTAGGGTTTAGGGTTTAGGGTTTAGGGTTTAGGGTTTAGGGTTTAGGGCCTAGGGTTTAGGGTTTTGGGTTTAGGGTTTAGGGTTTCAGGCTTAGGGATCCTAAACCTTAAACCCTAAGCCCTAAACCCTAAACTCGAATGGGCTAAGGGTTCGGGGAGTTTAGGGTTAAGGGTTTTCGGGGGTTTGGGGCTTTCTGGCGTTGAGGGTTTAGGGTTGGGGATTCAGAGGGTTTTGGGATTAAGGGGTTCAGGGTGTAGGGGGTTCTGAGTTCAGGTGCTTTAGGGGTCTCATTAGAATAGTGGAGAATGAACTCAAATCAAATGAAAATGGAGTGTATTCAGGAAAATCGAATGTGTGTAGGAGCTGATATAAGTAGCGCAAGGTTTCGGTGGTAGATGAATCAAAACGCTGCACTGGTGATAAGTTATATGGGGATGCTAGTGCAAGGTAAGGCTTGAGGTTTAGGGTGTGGGATTTGGTGCCAGGGTTTACGCTTGATTTTGGAGTTGTGCTTTAAATATTTAGGGTCAACAGATTGGGCCTTTCATGCGCTGCCTGCATTTAGTGGGGATTTTAGGGTTGAGGGCTTCGGGTTTAGGGCTTGGGGTTTAACCCACAACCCTAGACTCTAAACCCTAAACCCCTCTCTACCCCCTAAACCCCGAAAATCTAAACCTTCAGACCTGCCACCCCCAAGCTCCAAAGCTTAAAACTTAGGCCCGGAGGTGCAGAACTAAGGATCGGGGTTTAGGGTTTAGGGTTTAGGAGGCTTTGAATCTTGACGCGGTTTAGTGCCAGGGCTTAGGGGTTAGGGCTTAGGAGGAATGCAGACCCCCCAAACGCGTTAACCCTCATTTCTTGGGTCCTGCCCCCAAATGTCTTTCATGGGGATCATATTAGGGGCTCTATATATATACTTTTATTATGATTATTATCCAACTGTTAATGAGTGGAGGCAGTATCCAACTCAGTACGGCTTGGGGCTTATTTCAGGTAAACACATGAGATTTCCATCAGTAGAGGCAATATAAACACCTAAACACTCTGAACCTGATTATACGCTTATAGGAACCCGAGACTTTGGAATTTGATTTGGGAGTTGAGTCTAGGATTTAAGGCTTCTCGGCTTGGGCGTTTGGGGGCTAAGCGTTCAGGGTTTAGGGCTTGCAGAGTAGGTTCTGGAATTCATTACAGTTTTGCTTAAGGGTTTGTCTTAACTCTGGCCCTGGACCCTAAACCCTGAATCCTAAATCCTAAACCGTAATTCGGATGATGCTTTTGGACCCTACCCGTGAATATTTGATTTTGCCCAGGATGCCTTTTTCTGTCAAGGCCGCCAGTTTCAGGGTTTAGGGTTTTAAGACCTTGGGGAATTTTTCTGGATCTAGGGTTTAGGGTTCAAAGTTTAGTGGTTAAGATGTTTTTGTTTTGGTTGTTTTTTTGTGGTTTCGGGTTTAGGGGGGCAACCCTCCAAACGCAATCTAGTATAGGGAACAAAAAGGGCTTACAGGTGTCTTGACAGGTCTGAGGGCTACCAGTTGACAATTGAAGTTGGCTCTAAGCCCGTCACCAACCTTCAATACGTTTTACTTACTGGGGCTAGTAGGGAATATGATTATAGACATATATATATACACACTTTTTTTATAGTTATATAGAACAGCGATTATTTTCCTCCTTCCCTGCTGACCCCAAACCCTTAAACCCTACACCCTACAATATAAGGATTATATTCCCTTATTCCCTACTCACCCGAACACGTGGTAAGTGTTCAAAATACCTGTCCCATAAAGGGCCATCATGTAGTTTCCCTTTTGGTTGGTTCGGATCTCTTTTAAGGAAGTGTATTCCCAGTGGTCCCTTCTTTACAAGGGCCTTTCGAAACCCTAAACCCTAAACCCCTTAAAATCGAGTCGCTCGAAGTCAGCGGCTTAGTAGCCCCGAGTCCCACTGGTTTAGGATTTAGGGTTTAGGGTTTAGGGTTGAGGGTTTAGGGTTGAGGGTTTAGGGTTTAGGGTTTAGGGTCTACGTTGTTGAGAAAATGCACGGGTTGCCGAAATCAAGGCCGCGTGGGTCTAGAGTTTAAATGGGTTTAAGGCTTAGGCCGTTTTAGGCGCCTTATCTGATACAGACCTTGTGATACTTGGAAGTAAGAAAAGGATCATAGTTTTGCTAACCTTCCACATGAAGACTCTAACTTTGGAAGCAGAGAGACTAGCTAACCAAGTTCCAATCATGGTTGCAAAGCCCCGCAAGGAACTACATGAAAAGTAAATAGGATTTAGGGTTTAGGGAGAAGCCTGAAGAAATGGAAATGCAATTTCCTCCTGACGTCCCAGAGGGTCCAAGTACCCAGGCATCACCAGCTTAATTACGCGTTCCTACTCGTAACCCATACTTCTAACCTGGGTCACTGTCTGAGAATTTAATCTAAGTTACTCTAATGGGGATACCCTTTTTATTATGTACTATTATATACTATATACCCATATTATGACAATTTTATTTGAGTTCTAGTCTTAACTCCTCGTATCCCAATGAATAAACCCCCATAATGGTCCCCTATATATATATGTATATATATATCATAATAGTCCCCTAGACATATGTATATATATATATATGTATGAACCCGCTACCTTTTGGGTTAATGCGCCC
>CAJNIZ010009407.1:0-13428 GCA_905231905.1 Symbiodinium pilosum
TGCGTTTTTGCTTTGCCAAAAAACAAGAAACCCTGCAACAGGCAGGGTCTCTTTTAGTTAAACTTTAGGGTTTATCTAATCTTTATAAAAGGTTCCCAGTTTAAGGGTCCAATCGTAATTTTTATATTCAATATCATAGTCTGAACCAGGCTCAAGATATCCGTTTTTCTCCAGGATATTTCGTACACCATCACTACCACCAAAATCACCGCTAAACCAATTCATTAGGGCGGGAACATAAATCTCTTGTTCTTCCTTATCAATTTTAACCTGGCTCTTAAGGTATTGGCGGGCACTGGCGTTTAATTGATCATACAAAGTTTCATCATCATAAATGCGAATGGGCGGACAATCTGCTGCACCACAGTTGAGTGCAAAGTGTATACGCCAATCAATTTTATCCACCTGATACTGCTTATACCAATCGTCTCTGAAGGGATTTTTAAAATACCCTTTCGAAAGTTTTGAAGTTCCCCTGCGCATCACACCGTGTTCCAGGTTATCAAAACTTACTTTTTGGCCAGCCACAGTAACCAGGTCGTCACTAAAAAAATCTCCTCTATCCTCATAAAGCTTGGGGCTTTTAGTAAGCACATATTGAATAAGCCCATTGTAAGTGTTCATCCAGAAGGCCAGTTTCTTCTCATCGGTATCAATTTGTGAATTGAATTTGGCTGGGTTTATTTCCGCTATTTGCTGTACATAAGTGTCCGCATTTTTACCATCGCGCATGGCACGTAAGAGGTTTTGAGACATTTCAATATAATCCTGTGCCGAGGCCTGAAACGATATTATCATTATACCTGCCAGGTATATTATCTTTTTCATACTGTTTTTGTTATTTGGTTTCCTTTATATACGAAATAACTCGTCTAAAGTATTAACCTCGTAAATCAGAAATTGTGCGACAGCTGACAAATGACTTAGTTCAGCTTGACCTGCAGGTTGAGGTTTAAACCTACGGAGTAAGGGATTACGTAGAAGGGATAATCATCCGTGTAGATGGTGTTGGTGAAATACATAATAGTAGGCTCAAAACCGATGTTGATGCGAGGCGATACGTAATAGTTTGCACCTACCTTAAAGCACAGCGAGCCAATGTAATTTTTGTATTCCCTTTCAGAAAGGTCAATAACTTCAAGCGTTTTATAATTAAGAGTTTGCCCCCGGGCCGTTACAAAGTATAAGAAACTTGCTCCCAGCTCTACATTAAGGCGTACATGGTCACTGGCCCAGGGCTGGTATGAAAAGCTCAGCGGGAAATTCAGATAATGATATATGTTCCGGTCTGAAAAACTGATAAGCTCCGTTTCATCCTTAAATGTATAGCCAATGATCCGACCAGCCTCGTTGATATTGGCTTCCCGGAAATTAGAAAAATTATACGCTACATCCGTTTTATAGCTGATGTACTCTACACCCGTGTTTACATAGGTTATTTCGCCTATGCGTCTACTTACTTCAAAACCAATATTCAGGCTAAAGCCTCCGCTTTCTGCGGCTTGTACAGCGTCAACGAAATCACGATGCAACTGATCAAATTTATCTTCATCTGCACGAAACTTCCGAAAAGTGAAGTTGGGGTATACATTAAGCGAATAACTCCACGGGTTTTGTGGCTGCAAGGGACTCACATAAGGTCCGTGACTGCCAGATATATTTACAGCTTCAATAGGAGACCTTAAGTTCATATCCGGGTTCAGAAAAGCAGTGCTTCCCTCAGTTTGACCTGTGTTGTAGCGCAGTTGTGGTTGAGTAACTTCCTGGATCAACCCGCCTTTTGGCATTTCTATGCTACTGATCAGTAACGGCTCTTTCCTATCCAGCTTTATCTCTTCAGCAATCTTCTTTTTCAAATTTGAGATATCCGGAACTTCAGCAGATTGTCCGGCATTATTACCAGTCATTACCATCGCTCCCTTGCCTGAATTAGCTTCAGAAGTTTTACCCGCAATGACCCCTGCGTTAGTTTGGTCAGATGCTTCTGGTGGATAGCTGGTTTTTGCACGGGGTACAATTTTATTTTCAGCATCCGTTGATAGTAAAGAGACGGTGCCTTTGGAGTTTGGTCTTTGGCTTTTCCCACTTGTTTCAGAACCAAAAACCTGTTGTGTGACATTTGATTTTGTGGGTGGAAACAAACCTGAACCCGTTTGATCTTTTTTGCCTTTTTCAGATTCACTTGCCAGATGATTGGCTGAAATTACTTTTTGTGTTGCAATGGAATTATCTTCTTTCTGCGCTTCATTAAAATACACATCCCGGGTACGTGGCTCATACAGGTCGCCCCCCCATATCTGGTACATATTTACTCCCACAAAAACACCCAGTAGCATAAGGCTGAAAGCTCCCATCCAAACCATCCTGCGCAGACGTTGAAGATAGAGCGCCTTCTCAAGCTTTTGTTCAAATACAGACCAGTCATCCTGAAAATGGTTCTCCAGATGATCCAGCCGTTTTTTGAGAAAATTTTCTATGTTCCCTTTTCGTTGCATTTTATAAATAAGCTTCCGTCAAAATTTTGGCAAGCAGCCGTTTGGCTTTTGCCAACTGGCTTTTACTGGTTCCTTCCGAAATTCCCAGCTTATCGCCAATCTCTCTATGTGTGTACCCATCTAAAACATACAAGCTCAAAACCGTACGATAGCCCAGGGGTAACTCGTTCAGTTTTTCAAAGACTTGCTTTGCAGTGATAGGTTGTTTCTCAATTAATTCAAAATCTTTCACGTCCGTATCCCGAACCTGAACATCATCCATACTCACCTTAATACCCTTACGCACCTCTTTCTTTATAGCACTAATGCTATTATTGATCATAATGCGGGTAATCCATGTTTCAAGAGAGGATTGTTCTCTGAATTTTTCAATGTTCAAAAAGACCTTGATAAACCCATCGTGCATGAAATCACGTGCCTGTTCCACATCCCTGGCATAACGCCTGCATACGTTAAGCATTTTTCCGGCAAATAATTCATACACTCTCCGCTGGGCAATTTTTTGCCCGGCTTTGCAAGCGGCTACGAGTTCGTGTTCAGAATTATTCAAAAGAAACTCCTTAGGCTGTAGAAATGCCCCTATATCTTCAATATTGATGATATGTTCGGGTTTGGAGTTCAAGCTGCAGAAGGTGTTTATTAAATTAATAGACTGAGGTACAACATAAAGGTTGCCTGAAGTTTAAATTTACAAAAAAGAAAAGTGATTCCTTTTCTGATATTACGTGAAGGGAAGGTTAAGGGGGCCATGCCAGTGGTAACAAACCTTTGGAACAAAGCATAAAAAAGGAGGCTTCAGCCTCCTTTTCTATATTTGATATTAACAGATTTTTTATTCTTCTTCTGGTAAATTAGCGGTAATCTTAGCTAGTTCTTCTTCCAGATGTTTTACAGAAGTATTGATTTGCTCAATAGCAGAAGACCAGTTTTCCTTATCCAGTTTTTCAACCGCGGCAATTTGCTTTTCTACGTCAGCCTTATCGTTTTTCAGGGAACTAATGGCTGTTTTCACATTACCCTCTACGGCCGAGTTGTCATTTCCTGAAACGTCTTCCAGCTTATCGATATCATCCTGGATCTTATCAACCCGGTCTTTCAGATCATTGAGACGTTTTTCCTTGGAGTCTTCTGAATATTGCTCTTTAATTTTGGCCAAAGCAAGCATCTCCTCATGCGCATCTTTAAGTGATGCATCAGCCTTATCTTCCTGGGTACGCACCTGTTTTAATGTAACTCCTGACTTACACGAGGTGAAAGTGGTAAGTGAAGCACCTATTAGTGCTACTATAATTAATCTCTTCATATTAAATGGATTCTTTTTAGGTGTATCCTCTTAATACAATATGGCTGCTTCTTTTGTTTATTCTACAACTATCCATCCCTGATCTTCTACCATGGGTTGGGCCTTCTTATACTTCATCTCCTTTTTCTCCCCTGTGGTAAGGTTTTGAATGGTTACCACATCGTTCCTGCCGTAAGCCTTGGACTTATCTTTAACCACAGGCTGAGCCTTAGGTGTTGCCTGCGGCTGTTTTCCATTACTATGACCTCCTCCTCCGCTGGCCGCAAGCTCAGGATGACTGGTTTGAAGATTATCATAATTACTGCGCCTTGGGGCCTGGGCTTTTTGCACCTGTCCGCTCTCCTGATTAGGCAACTGCCCTTTGAAAAGGAAAGAAACCACCTCCCGGTTACTCTTGTCGCGCATAACCTGGAACAGTTCAAACGCTTCAAACTTATAGATCAGTAAAGGATCTTTCTGCTCATATACAGCACCTTGCACACTTTGACGCAGGTCATCCATATCCCGTAAGTGTTCTTTCCAGCTGTCATCAATGATGGCCAGTACTATGTTCTTTTCAAAATCACGGATCAGCTGGCGACAATTAGAATCATGGGCCTTTTTAAGATTGGTTACTACCTGGATACCTTTGTTGCCATCCGTAAAGGGAACTACAATATTTTCAAACTTATCCGACTGATTTTCAAAAACGTTTTTGATGACTGGTTTAGCCATTTCAGCAATACGCAGGTTCTTTTCTCCATACGCCTTCAGTACAACATCGTATAATTGGTTGACCAGTTCCTGTTGGCCGGCCTTCATAAACGCTTCTTCTGTAAAGGGCGACTCCATGGTAAATACCCGGGCCAGTTCCAATTGAAATGCTCCAAAGTCTTTATTTGCCAAATGCTCGTTAGCAATGCTTTCACAGGTATCATAGAACATATTAGCTATATCTACCTGCAAACGTTCTCCATAAAGGGCGTGACGCCTGCGTTTGTATATTACCTCACGCTGAGAGTTCATCACGTCATCATATTCCAGAAGTCGCTTACGGATACCAAAGTTATTTTCCTCTACTTTTTTCTGTGCCCGTTCAATGGATTTAGAAACCATAGAGTGCTGTATAACTTCACCTTCTTTAAGACCCATACGGTCCATAAGCTTGGCTATACGCTCTGAACCAAAAAGGCGCATCAGGTTATCTTCCAGTGACACAAAGAACTGTGAACTACCCGGATCTCCCTGACGACCGGCCCGACCACGTAACTGGCGGTCTACCCTTCGTGAATCATGACGCTCGGTACCTATAATAGATAAACCACCGGCTTCTTTACTTTCATTGGTCAGCTTAATATCCGTACCCCTACCGGCCATGTTGGTGGCAATAGTTACGGTTCCGGGCTGGCCGGCCTCGGCTACTATCTCTGCCTCTTTTTGGTGGAGTTTTGCGTTCAGTACGTTGTGCCTGATCTTTCTGAGTTTCAATGCACGGCTCAACAGCTCCGATATCTCTACTGAAGTAGTACCTACCAGCACCGGACGACCTTGTTCTACAAGCTGGGTCACTTCTTCAATTACGGCATTGTATTTTTCACGTTTGGTTTTATACACCAAATCCTGACGATCGTCTCTGGCGATAGGACGGTTGGTAGGGATTACGGTTACTTCCAGTTCATAGATATCCCAGAACTCGCCAGCTTCCGTTTCAGCCGTACCCGTCATACCGGAAAGCTTATTGTACATCCGGAAATAATTTTGCAAAGTAACCGTAGCATATGTTTGGGTGGCCGCCTCGATCTTTACATTTTCCTTCGCTTCTATAGCCTGATGCAGACCATCCGAGTATCTGCGGCCTTCCATAATACGACCGGTTTGCTCATCTACGATCTTCACTTTATTTTCCATTACCACATACTCTACGTCTTTCTCAAAAAGAGCATACGCTTTAAGTAATTGGTTCATGGTATGAATGCGTTCAGACTTAATGCTGAAATCACGCATCATTTCTTCACGTTCCTCGGCTTTCTCTTTGCCTTCAAGCCCAGAGTTATCCAACTCCGCAATGAGAGCACCCATATCGGGCATTACAAAAAAGTCACGGTTTTGTGTTCCTTCGGAAAGCAGATCAATTCCTTTTTCGGTAAGGTCTATCTGATTTTGTTTTTCATCAATCGTGAAGTAGAGATCATCGTCAATAATGTGCATCTCTTTCATTTGATCCTGCATGAATTTATTTTCCGTTTTCTGCAGGAGTGTCTTCATGCCATCTTCACTCAGGAATTTTATAATGGTTTTGGTTTTGGGTAAACCGCGGTGTGCACGGAGCAATTTTTCGCCTCCGGTTTTAGTGTCTCCACTTTTAATCAGCTCTTTGGCTTCCTTAAGCTCTTTGGTTACCAATGAACGCTGTGCATCCACCAATTTCATTACATGAGGCTTAAGCTCATTAAACTCATGACGGTCTCCTTTAGGGGTAGGCCCTGAGATAATAAGGGGGGTCCGGGCATCGTCAATCAATACCGAATCTACCTCATCCACAATAGCATAGTTGTGCTTTCGCTGTACCAGATCTTCAGGGCTGCGAGCCATATTGTCACGCAGGTAGTCAAAGCCAAATTCATTGTTGGTACCGTACGTGATATCGGCCAGGTACGCTTGCCTTCTTTCTTCCGAATTTGGTTTATGGCGGTCAATACAATCAATTGAAAGTCCGTGGAACTGAAAGAGTGGCCCCATCCATTCGGCATCCCTGCGAGCCAGGTAGTCGTTTACGGTTACCAGGTGCACCCCTTTTCCGGGTAGTGCATTGAGGTATACAGGCAAGGTAGCAACCAGGGTTTTACCCTCACCCGTTGCCATCTCCGCAATATTTCCTTTATGAAGAACCACCCCACCAATAAGCTGAACATCATAATGTACCATGTTCCAAATAATCTCACTTCCTGCGGCCTTCCAACGGTTTTTCCAGATGGCTTTATCACCTTCCACGCTTACAGCATCCAGTTTGGGTGCCAGGGATCGGTCAAAATCAGTAGCCTGTACTTCCAGAGTTTCATTTTCTGAAAATCTGCGGGCGGTTTCCTTAACTACCGCGAAGGCTTCAGGTAAAATTTCATTGAGGAGGTCTTCTGTTTTAGCAATGGAATCTTCTTCCAGCTTGTCCATTTCCTCATACAGAGCTTCCTTTGCGTCAATGTCTTCTTCTGTTTCCAGCTGAGACTTAATCTCCGCAATGCGTTGTGTGTTCTCTGCTATATGGTCTGTAATGCGCTGGCGGAATTCCTGTGTCTTAGCACGAAGCCCATCGTGATCCAGGGCCGCAACAGAATCGTAAACAGCTTTCACTTTCTCCACAAAAGGTTTGATCTCCTTAAGGTCGCGATCGCTTTTATTGCCAAAGAATTTTTGTAAAAAATCGGTAATCATATTATATACGGGTGTATTCTTCTATTTTCAAAAGGATAGCAAAGTTAGCTAATCTTTATGGGCTGATAGGTGCCACAAAACTATGCCTTATTACAAAAAAATGACAAAAGGGCGGTTACCTTAATAGTCTTATGTTATGGTCTTCTGCTTTACATTTGGTGCATTAAACGCAACTACATGAAAAGACTAATCATCCTTATGGCGACTGCTTTTTTAGGCAATGCGTCTGCCCAGCTGGTGCCAACCGCCAGCTCCAAAGCCACCTTTAGTATAAGTAATTTTGGAGTAAATACGGTGGAAGGCTCCTTTAGCGGTATGAGAGGTACCGTGAAATTTACCAAAGACATCCCGGCCAAAGGAACAATTGATATTTGCTTACCCACTGCTTCCGTTGATACGGATAATGAAAAACGTGATGATCACTTGCGCAGTGCTGATTATTTTGATGCGGAGCATTACCCTGAAATTTGCTTTAAATCTTCCGGAATTGTACAAACTTCCAATGGGTTTTTAGCCAAAGGCAACCTGCAAATGCATGGGGTTATTCAAAATGTAGCCATTCCTTTTACCTATTCCGGTCAAACTATAACCGGCACTTTAGTTTTAAAACGCCTGGATTACAAAATTGGTGAAGACACCAATACGTTTATGATGGGAAATGAGGTGGAGGTTACGATTGTATGTGTTTTAGAAGAATAGGATGGCTAAACTCATAAAATTTATGAGCATCAAGATCAAGTGGTCTTTAAACTAATTTTCTCTATATCGAGAATTTTAGCGAAATGATCTACCTGGTGTTTTCTCCCTTTCCGGCATTTGTAATGCATCATTTATGCAAAGCATGAAAATGTAGCTGTTTCCAACTTACCAAAAGCAAAAAACCCCTTGTCAAAGCACAGGGGTTTTCATTTATCTTTTAAAAAGATTCCGTTAATATTCATCCTCATTCCAGAGAAAGTCCTCTTCCGAGGGGTAATCCGGCCAAATTTCCTGAATGGTTTCATAGGCCTCATCTTCATCATCTTCAATGGCCTGGAGATTTTCCACCACCTCCAAAGGTGCACCGGTACGAATGGCATAATCAATAAGCTCATCCTTGGTTGCGGGCCAGGGAGCATCACTCAGGTAACTTGCCAACTCTAATGTCCAATACATATCTGCCTCTTAATTAAATTTTTGCAAAAGTAATTTTTTACAAGTCTTATGCAATCAGTGTACAAAAAAAATTACAAATTGCTTAAGGTCTTGTTTTCCAAAGTGTTTCCTTACCCTCGTGTAGGCGTGTATAATAACGGGCCAGCACAAAAAGATAATCGCTTAAACGGTTGAGGTATTCTATTATACGGGGATCTACCTCAGCACCTTCATTTAGCTCAATTACCCTGCGTTCTGCCCTGCGGCATACACATCGCCCTACATGACAATAGGACGCAGCCAAATCTCCTCCGGGCAATATGAAATTCTTTAAGGGTTCTAATTGTTCATCCATAGTATCAATTGCTTTCTCCAAAGCCTCAATATCAGAAGCTTGTAATTGCGGAACTTTCATGCGTGAAGTTTCAGGATCACTGGCTAACTCCGACCCAACGGTAAAAAGCCGGTTTTGAATATCCTCCAGCACTGCATCCTGATCTGAGGTTTTAGCCGAGTCACGGATCAAACCAATAAAACTGTTTAGCTCATCCACCGTTCCATACGCCTCAATACGTACATGATATTTTTTAACCCGGGTGCCGCCTATAAGAGACGTTTCCCCGGTATCACCTTTACGGGTGTATACTTTCATTTGATTCAGATTTACAGGTAAAAAGCCATATTCAGATACTATTTTAATGCAAGCTTAAAACTTTTAGTCCTAAAAAGTTCAAAACTGATTTGGTCTTTTCAATCTTCATCGTAATATTGCAATGATTAAATAGTATGAGTACACCCCTCCACATGCCCATATCACTCCATGCAGACTTCTTAGAAGAGGGCTTCAGTTCATCCCGGAATCTATACGGCATAAAACCATATGGTAAACAGCTTATCATACAAAAGCCGAAAGCCACCAAAAATCAGCAGGAGAAGCTTCGGCTTTCCGAAAGTTTAGCGATCTGCTGCGGACCCAATTCAACTTGCTGTTGATGGTTTTTAATAAAAAAACTTTCACCGCAGAACTGCTCGGCACATTTGCCCTGGTTTTTTTTGGGACCGGTGCAGTAATGGTTGATCATATAAGCGGAGGGGCTTTAGGCACATTAGGTATAGCCGCTGTATTCGGAGCGGTGGTCTCTGCAATAATCTACGGTCTGGGAGAAGTTTCCGGGGCGCATATTAACCCGGCCGTGAGTATAGCCTTTGCTTTAAGCGGACGCTTTAGTTGGGGTAAAGTACCGGCCTACCTGCTGGCGCAATTGCTGGGTGCTGTATTGGCCAGCTATACCTTGGCCTTCCTCCTGCCGGAAACCACATCTATGGGCGAAACCCGGCCTTTAGGCGAGCCTTGGCCGGCTTTAATTCTGGAAGGTATATTTACTTTCTTCCTGATGCTGGTCATCATTTTCGTAAGCTCGGGGTCTAAAGAAAAAGGGGTGATGGCCGGGCTGGCTATTGGGCTGGTGGTTTTTATGGAAGCCGCTATGGGCGGACCTCTTACCGGAGCTTCAATGAACCCCGCCCGTTCTTTTGGACCAGATGTGGTGCTGGGGGATTTCTCTTATTTTCACATCTACCTCTCCGGGCCATTTGTTGGTGCTGCACTAGCTATCGGAGTTTGGAAAATACTTACACATAAATGAAAAATACCTTGATATTACACCCCGGTAAATCCAAATGCTATGACCAGTATGCACAAAACACCGGTCAGATTCTGAGAGATACACCGTCTCATCCGTAATTATTCAAAAGCTTTGTGAACAAGCACCTACAGACCGGTGGTTATATGCGCTATTCTTTAGTAACTATACCTTATCTTTTGCGTTGAATTTTTGAAGTATGATCGAGTTAGCCAGTATCCTTGTATTAAGCGTGTTAGCGCAATGGCTGGCCTGGAAAATTAAAATCCCGGCTATCCTGCCCCTTATTATAATCGGTTTAGCGGTTGGACCCCTTTCCACCTATTTAACACCTTATGGAGATAAATTACTGGACGGTGACACCATTTTTTCCGGGGATTTTCTTTTTTCGTTTGTGTCTATCTCAGTGGGCGTTATCCTTTTTGAAGGTGGGCTTACTCTTAAACTATCCGAGATTCGCTACCGTGTAGGCACAGTGCGTAACCTTTTGATCTTTGGTCCGATTATCACCTTGATTGGTGGTGGCTTGGCTGCGCATTACCTGCTGGGCTTAAATTACAGTTTAGCTTTTCTTTTCGGAGCCTTGATCATTGTGTCTGGTCCCACCGTAGTAATGCCCATACTCCGAAACGTTCGGCCTAATGAGCGGGTGAATACTGTTTTAAAATGGGAAGGTATTCTCATTGATCCCCTGGGTGCTTTAATAGCCGTATTGGTCTATGAGTTCATACAATCAGGAGGCGGGCACGGACAGGAGTTCACACTTGAAATACTCAAAGAATTTTTCCTTACCGTAGCCTCTGGGGTATTTGTAGGTGCTTTAGCTGCCTTTTTTCTGCGTTATGTATTACTGAAAAACCGGGTTCCGGAATTTTTACGCAATGTATTCACCCTTGGCCTGGTGATCTTTGCATTTACTTTTTCAGAGCTCATTCAACCTGAAGCGGGTTTAATGGCAGCTACTTTTATGGGTATTATTCTGGCTAATATCAAGGTGAATGATTTCAAAAAAATATTATCCTTTAAAGAGGATATCTCACTGATACTCATCTCTGTTCTGTTTATTTTGCTCTCCAGCCGCATCAATATGGAGCAGATTCAAAAACTGGGTTGGGAAAGTATTTTTCTCTTTCTTATCGTCATCCTGCTTATTCGTCCATTGGGTGTATTTCTCAGTACCATCAACAAGAAATTCAGCTGGCGCGAAAAAGTGTTTATGTCTTGGGTAGGCCCTAAAGGAATTGTAGCTGCAGCTGTAGCTTCACTCTTTTCACTACAACTAATTAGCAGCGCCCCGAACGATGCTATTTCTGAACAGGCCGAACTTATTCTACCTCTTACCTTTTTGGTAATTGTTGGTACGGTAGTCTTGCAGGGAGCCACAGCCAAACCGCTGGCCAAAATACTGAAGGTGGAACGGGAAGAGCCCAAGGGCTTTCTTATTGCCGGTGCAAATGAGGTAGCCCGCTTTATAGCGGACATCATCCGTGAATGCGATATTCCGGTTATAATGGTTGACATTTCTGCAGCCAACATCAAAGAGGCACGCAGGCAGGGTTTTGAAGTATTTGAAGGCAATATTGTTGGTGATCGTATTTTTGAAGAGCTGGACCTGACCACCATCGGCAGATTAATGGCTCTAACTCCCAATACAGAGATCAACTCTTTGGCCTGCAAGTGGTTTGAAAATGAATTTGGTGACGATCATGTGTTTCGCCTGGCCAGTAAAAATGAACTGGAACTCAAAGATCTTAAACTGGATAAAGACATACTTTTTGAAGGAAAGGTAGACTACCTTACCCTGGCACAATATATCAGACAGCAGGGTAAACCTACTATTGATGACGTGTCCAGTGAAGAAACGTACGAGGATATCACCAAAAAACAAAAAGGACGACTGATCCCTCTTTTCCGGCTGGATGATGAAGAAGACCCCTTCCCGATCTTAAGAGATATTCCTGCCTTTCAAAAAGGCGATAAGCTGGTTTTTCTTCCTTACAATGACCCACAGCACTCCAATCGCTATGTGGGAGAGGATGAGAATTTTTCGCAAGCGTAGTTAATCCGGACTATCCGATTCACCCTGATCTTCGTAAAGAGTATCAACAGGCTGGGCATTAAGGTACAGGGATTCACGCAGCCAACGGGCAAAAGTGTCTTTGTAACCATGCGTCACATATACATTTTCAGCTCCGGTTTCTTTAACTGCATGGTTCAGGCCGGGCCAGTCTGCATGATCTGAAAGAATAAAACCACGGTCCATAGCCCTGCGTCTCCGGGCTCCTCTAAGGCGCATCCAACCCGAACAAAAGCCAGTGCTATAAGGAGAAAACTTACGCATCCAGGCTGAACCGATAGCCGATGGCGGGCATACCACCATCCCCCCCTTATAGTCGGATTTTTTCTGTTCGGGTGTTACCCGCACTGTTTCTGGCAACTCTATACCCTGGCTACGTAAAACCTCGTTAGTATTTTCCACTGCTCCATGTGTGAATATTTTTCCAATGGAAGCATCTATGCCCCGCAGTACCCGCTGAGCCTTTCCAAGGGAATACCCAGCTATTACGCTTACCTTCCCTTCTGCCTGATTTTGCCGCCACCAGGCATTTATGCTTTCAAATATATCCTCCTGCTTATCCCAGGTATAAACCGGCAGTCCAAAAGTAGATTCAGTTATAAAGTGATGACACTTTACTGGTTCAAAAGGCGTTGACAAGCCATCGTCTTCCGTTTTATAATCGCCACTAACCACCCATATTTCGCCTTTATACTCTACCCGTATCTGAGCTGAACCAGGAATATGCCCGGCCGGGTGAAAAGAAAAAGAAACACCGTTCATCTTGACACTGTAACGGTACTCAAGTGTTTGCACCTGTATATCGGCACCCAGCCGGTATTTCATAACCGGAGCCGTATCCCTGTGGCAAAGGTATGATCCGTGCCCGGCACGGGCATGATCGGCATGAGCATGGGTGATCAGGGCTTTATCTACCGCTTTCCAGGGGTCTATATATACACCTGCCCTGGGGCAGTAAATTCCATTTTGATTAAAGATCAGTAAAGACATTATCTATCAGACCCCGAAAGGCCTTAAATTGTTTCACAGCGAAAAAGGATCTTTTATGATTATTTTCGGGCTCATGTTATATCATAACTTTATGAGGCTTTTAAATTCCTGCCGGGGGTTTTTGTTGGTGATTTTTTTTATTTACGGCTGCAGCGAAAGCACTTCCCACAAAAACAAAAAAGCCGGTGTTTCCGGGAGCCAGCGCATTCAAAACCTTACTATTCAAACCTCCTTCCCTGATAATATTATTGAAGTTCCCCTGGATTCTGCCTTTGTGAAAGGCATAGCCATTCCCTCCCATCAGGATCATATCAACATCACTTTTGACCTCTTGAATCCCGGTGGAAAACCGGTGGAGTATTTTTACAAGATCCTTTA
>CAJNIZ010009408.1:0-13425 GCA_905231905.1 Symbiodinium pilosum
CCTAAAGCCCTAATCCATAAACCTTAAACCCTAAATCCCCAAACCCTAAGAACGCCTATCAACCCGCAAGACGGAACCCTAAACCCAAGGTCCGAACGCTGGCCCCGAACATTTTCCCCACCGGTTTCCTAGGTCCTACTTGCGCGTCCCTAGTTGGACTTTTGGGGTTTTATTGTGTATGTAATGGGCATATGACTGCATCTATATACCTAACTTAAATACCTGTATATCTATAACTACATGTTCCTACATTGGGAAGCCCCGCCAGCCGAGGCGGGCGCGCGCTAGCGGTTTACAATTAAAACTACTTTACTGTGGCGTCTCCTGTTGGGAAGTTGCAAACAACAAAAATGCGTCAGCACGCAACCCGAAACAGCCCAAACCAAACCCTAAACCCTAAACCCCTAAACCCCTAAACCCTAAACCACCACTGAATACTAAAAAAGCCAGGAGATTGCAATTTTTTCAGCGTGGTATAGATTTTCTTGCGTAGGTCGCTTTACGCTTAAGATTCCGCCTCCTCATGCTGCACTTCATAGTCACACATCCTATACCCAAAACCATGTGAGCCATAGTCTAAAGTCCTAGTATCCCCCTTAACAAGCCCTATTATGGTCCCCTATATAATCCCTTACATAACCCGTTTTAAGGAGTTTAGATTGTCTCATGTAGGCTGCAGGGGTCCAACCGCCATCTTCGCAGGTACTTCATGAGGCTGACAGGTAAAGGAAAGACTTCAGTCTTCAGAAAGCCTTTTCAGAATTCCAGATTACGCAAAACATGCCCGAAATGGTGCATACTTGCCCTCATAGTGACCACAGGGGCTTGGAAGCGAATTTCAATGATAATAGTAAAGGGGGTACTTTCCCTAAAGGTGGGATACCTGGTTATTTCAGGGTCTAGGGCTTAGGGCTCTGGCTTTAGGGGGTTAGTCCTCGGTGTTTGGGCTTTCAGTACGGAACCCGAAGCCAGGACAAGTAGCCTCATCCATCAGTATGAGGTCAAAGCTCATTTCATAGAGGGAACCTGGCAATCAGCAGGGCCCTTTTGCGACTTTTCAGGTTTAGCTTCAATGCAATTACAAATACTCCATGCCTGGCAGAAGGTGCCAAGCGGTACCCATGAATTGCTAGAAGCAGAATTCTACACACCTAAAGTGCAGCAATACATGAGCTGTGGATTCAGTACTCCCTTGCTCACACAACCCCTTTTATCCCTACATGTATATACATATAAATATATATCCCCATACACTGCTGTTGGACAACTTAGACGCTAGCTCTTTTCAGAGCCTGAGGCCTGAAGAAACGTGAGCGGACCAAAAACGATACTCTGTAGGGTCTAGTTCTTAGGATTCAGGACTTTAGGGTTTCGGGTTTGAGGGCCTTGTCAAAGGGAAAAAGACCTCAGCTCCCTAAAACACTATTTGCATGCAATAACAATTCTACTGTAAGCCTGGTACAATGCCTAATCCACACCCAGAAATGATCCTCGTGACCCCTAGCGGATACCATGCAGGATTCAAAGCTTTGAGATCTGTATGTAAAGCTTCAGTCAAACAGGCAAGATTTCAGGAGTCCACATAGTATACCCAACCCCAAAGAACTTGCGACCTGGTTGTTTTGGATCCCAAGCCCTACGGCAAAAAAAAGGAGAGGCAACCTCGAGAAACCCAATCCGACATTGCAACTACCGCAACAAAAAGGCATCCACCCTTACCTCTCCATGGCTGACGTACTGTACGTAAAATCCCAGCTTGGCCTTGGACTCTCTTGCCCATTATGACATGTTGCAAGACCCGGCGCGTTGCTCCCTAAATCCCGAAAATGTATCCCCTTTGTCAATCCAGAATCCCCAGACTCCAGTCTGCAAATGAATCCTAATCCCAAACTCCACCCTGGGTTCCAGGTTGTCCTGGCCTTAACCCTAAACCAAGGTTTCAGGTTGGCTTGCCCATTTTCATCCAACATACTAGCTATTAAAACTGGTACCTCCTCACCTTTACAAGAACATCCCCAAAACATCGGTCCTTCATAAAGAACTACCGCAAATCCACTTCACCCATGGGTAATGCACATCCCTCGTTGCCGAGTTCATCTTAATTGATCCGTACAAGAATCATTGTATACTCCCCGACAATACCCTAAAGCCTAAACCCTAAAACTACTCTCCCGCTCCGACTTAAGCACCAGCAAGCCTTGTCCCCCAAAGTCTTGCCCGAACCCCAAATCCCCTCTATAAAGCCTAACTTTAAACTCTATAAATCCTAAACCATACCCCTAAACTCAACAAACCCTAAGTCCTTAAAAATATTTTTCTTTACATAACTCCTTCTTGATCTCTGCAAAGCTCCCTTTTCCTGTACACCCTCAAGCCTAAACCCTAAACCGCGCATCACGAAGATCCAGCCTGAACCGCATCCAGACAGCGTTGAGCAAATCACCTTCGCCTGAGAAAGGTTTGCAAATCTCAGTGCTGAAGACTTAAGGGTTTAGGAGGCTTAGGAGTCTAGCTTACGGTTCAGATGTGGGAGCTACGGAGTTTGGAGGGCTTGGAGGTTGAGGAGTTTAGGGGCTTGAATTTTGGGGGTTTAGGATTTGGCGTCGGGCTGGGCTTGCGTTGTCTCGGGAACAATACTACAGAGCCTGGGAGGTGCAAGGAGGTTTAGGTTAGGTGGACCCCACCCTAAACCCTAAACCCTAAACCCCCGAATATATTCCTATTATACCACTATTACAGGGTGGGGGGTCCTCCTAAGGTTTAGGGCATCTGCCAAGTCCCAAAAGCCAAAACCCATGGCCAGCCAAAAGAAGCCAAGGGTACATAGGGTTTTAGGTTTTAGGGTTTAAGGGGTTTAAGGGTTTAAGGTTTAAGGGGTTTAAGGGTTTAAGGGGTTTAAGGGTTTAAGGTTTAAGGGTTTGGGGTTTAAGGGTTTGGGGTACAAGGTTGGGAATGGGAATGGGCTTCCAGAGTCCGGGTCATGGAGTTTCAGTCCTACAGGACTTGGGATCCTGAAGGTGTGTGTTTGCTTTAAGGTTTTAGGGTTTTAGGGTTTTAGTGTTTAGGCTTTTAGTGTTTAGGCTTTTAGTGTTTAGGGTTTAGTGTTTAGGGTTTTAGCTTTTAGTGTTTAGGGTTTCAGGGTTTTAGGGTTTTAGTGTTTAGGGTTTTAGGGTTTTAGGGTTTTATGTTTTAGGGTATGGGGCTAAGGGCTTAGGGTTTGGTTCTCGGTATACTGGAGATTATTAAAACAGGAATGGCGTTGCGCTATTTGACCCCAGAATGGACCAGAACTTTCTCAACCTACCATGCGGGCTACAGCCTGAAATCCTAGTATCCCCTTTAGTAACCCAAATAATACGTCTCTATATAACCCCCCTTTTGAGGAGTTTAGACTACAGCTCATGTAGGGTGGAGTAGGATCGACGACCGCCTCAATACTCAAACCTCACCTGGCCTTGGAGGGTTGAGGGTTTACTGGGCTGTTGTTAAGAAACCTAATTTAAGTGTTGTACCATATTATGGATATAGCAAATAATACAGCTTCCTTACTGTAGTAGATAAATAACAGAATTTTCTTAACCAGCGACCCAGTGTTGGGGGGTCACCTCATTCCGGTTATTGCGAAGGCCTGCCCTCACGTACACCCTCCTTTCAGGCTTTGGGCTTAGGAGATTTAGGTTTGTGGGGGTTACTTGCTGGTTCTTAGTAGGGAATATGGGAACATGATCCCTACATAATCCCTACTGAATGTATTCCTATATTCCTTACTAACCCTAAACCCTAAATTCCCACCCGGCCTGCTTAGGCCGTTCCTGCAGAAACACGTCGCCTACAGAAAGTGGACGTATAAAGCCCCTCCGGGCTCCTCCCATACATCGGGAGGCACAGCCCTGCCTCCTGCCACCCCAGTAAACCTCAACCCTAAGAGGAAGTAATTTGGGTGGTAGCCTGTGATGTCTCACAGCGGGCGGGGGATTTTGACAAAAGCCCAGTTTCGATGGCTTATAGGGGCAATATCCACGAGGTTCGCTGGATGCTGGATGTGCCGCCACCCACAGATCCCTGGAAGTGGTGGGGTGGCACCACGGCGCATGCGCAGGTAGACGCACTATACCATAAACCCTATACCCTAAACCCTGAGCCCCATACCCTAAACCTTATATAATTTCTTCCATATTCCCTACCAACACCCGGTAAGTCTAGGGGTTTGGTGATGTAAGGCATGGAAGGTTTGGGAGGATCCCAGCCTCCTGCAAGACTGTCTTGGACATTCCTTCTTCCAGATCTGCCAGCCTTGTGAGGAAACCCAGAAGCTCACGGGGTTTAGGGTTCAGGATTTAGGGCTTAGGGTTTAGGATTTAGGGTTTAGGATTTAGGATTCAGGGTTTAAGGTTTAGGATTTAGGGTACTATGGGCTTCGACTTCAATTCTTGTGAGAGACTCTTGGAAAGTCTTACGACATACCCTCAACCCCAAACCTATACACCCTAGACCCATAGAAGGGAAACTGCAAGACGCGTCTAAAAGCCTTGGTTGTCTTTGCTTTAAAGATTTTTGCTATGTAAAGTCATCTGGTTTGCTGTCAAGGAACTTAAACTAAGTTACCATAATATGAGCATAAAATGAAAATCAGATTTCCCCCTTATAGTAATTTACTTTACGTTCCATAACAGCAACCCAGTCATTCGCCTTACAAGTACAGTTGCCACAACGAACAAGAAGAGTTGCAATTTATAATAACCCCTTCATGAAGGCCCCTGTAAGGCCAGCAACTGCGAGGGGGAACCACGCCCGTGTTCTCTTTCTATGTGTCTCTAAAGAGAACCCACTTCGAGAAACTCCTCAGGTCCGTACCTCTGTGCAGACATGTAACACATTCGATGCGCTCCAGACACGACTTGGAGCTTCAGGCTAATGATTTACCGACTACAACTGCGCAGACAACCCCAGGGCTCATAATGAAGCTGCAAGTACCCTTCTGATGTCTTTTTTTGTGCCCTGAACCTTCAAGTAGCTGATAAGCCTATACAAACCCAAAGACTAAAGTGAAACTCCTGGACCCCTGAATCAACGGGAAAAAAAAAAAACTCTGCAACTAAGAATATGCTACACAGGAGAGGAGGGCTTAGGGTTTAGCGTTGGCAAATCAAGGCATATACTTGAAACCATGGTCGGATCCCTATTTAAATGTTCGGTGAATTTGCAATCAAAGGGTATTGTGCTCCCTGTGTACTGGAGCTTTCAGATTTTTCTTGGTTCTCAGGGAAGATGCGTGAAGCAGGCAGAGTAGCACTTGTGACCAACTGGTTTTTTGGTTTTGTGCTATGAATCACTGGGCAACAGTGTACAATTCTGTTCATGCCCTTGAAATTCATCCTTCGGGGAGCTTCGCAACGAAGCCCACTCAAAAAAGCCTCCCCTCAATCAACTCTGATCATCGAAGCACGGACCGAAGCTCCATGGGTTTCGGGTGTGGGGTCCCTGAAGTCCTGGGTTTAGGGTTTAGGGTTTAGGGTGTTCAATGAAGGCTTATTGACTCTGTTGGGACCTGTTGTGTTCAGTCGGCTCGCTCTGACAGCAGAAAATGTTGGATCTCAACAACCCTAAACTGGATTGCTGTTAAGGAACTTAATGAAGTTCAGTTACACTTTTATTCGCGCATAATAAACGATAGGGATTCCTTTTTATAGTCAGCTGACTTAAGCTCCTTAACAACAGCCCAGTGAACCTTAGACCCTAAAGAATTGCCGCCCGCTGACTCCCACTTCTTCAGCTGCCGCTTCTTCTTCGCTTTCTTCAAGTTCTTGAACCTTGCTTCCCATTCCGGATTCCTTATTGAGGAAACGATAACTTCATATCGTCCTTGGGTTTGATATGCTTTCAGTTCAGACAGATATTGTGCTGCAGCGACTACGTCGGGCCCTCACTGACTATCCCCCATACAATGCAGTTACTGCTACAGTCATCCTACCAGTATCCCACACTATTTACTTGGTGCATGTCCTTTTCCCCAAAAAGTATAAAGTATCTCTAACACTGACCCAGTTTACGGGAACTCACGTTTTGCAGTCCTTACACCTTCGGACATGTACCCCGTGTAGGTGTCGACCCTAGACCCGAAGCCTCTCCCGGCTTACACAAAAGAAAGCCTTCTCCAAAAGAATCGCATCTGGAATTCTGTTATCACCTATACAATGGCTCTTCATCATTAAACCCGCAGACCAAACATGAATGCATGAGGACAGTTTGTTTTCCCGAACAGGACTAGGCGGACTTTTTGAAGCACGCGTTCGTCATCGAACCCAAAACCTTGAAACCCTACGCGCCCACAAAAACTCCAGACTTTGGAACAACGCGCCCCAAGGCAGAAACAACTGCCCTCAAGAAATAGCGAATCGCAATATTTAAATGTCGCAAGCTATCAGCCACAATCCTGAAGCCCCATGACCCAAATACCAGCAGAGGACATCAATATTTGCTTGCCTGCCGCGGCTTCTGATCATTCACTCTTCTACAAGTCATGGCATGAGTAGCACAGAAATATTGTGACTTGAAAAGAGAACTGAAGCATTGGTATCAGAATGCACAAGTACCATGCACACTTCATACTGCTGAGACCAACAATCTGCATGAGTCTCGTATACCATGAGACCACAATTCTCCTGGCTTCGGAGTAACTTACGTATCAAGTGCATGGCAAGGGCCCCTGGCTCAGGTTTAGGATCTAGGGTTTAGGGTTTGGGCTTTAGGATTTGGGGTTCATCTGTTCCTGGCTTGCACTTCAAGAGCTCATCAGGTTGCCTTTTTTTAGGAAACCCTGCTATTCACCATATGGGGGATTGTCAAAATTATGGTCCCTTTTGGGGTGCCCTAAATTAGGCCCCGTATTAGGCCCCGTATTATAATAGGGACCCAAAAAGGGACCATAATTTTGACAACCACCCATATACCTATTATGCTAACTTAATCTAGGTTCCTTAACAGCAAGCATAATTCTTCTGCTGACACAAATGTCATGATTCAGCTGCCTACAGTATCAGTTTTAGAGGAACACCCCTAGTACCTGCACTTCTGAACCCCCAAAGCAACCAAAACCACAGGCCTACACTCCATACTTTCTACACTTTCTAAACCCTAAATGCTACAAACCCTACACTTTCTCAAACCTAGGCTACAAACCCTAAGCCAAAAACTACACCCACACGCCCTCGGGCTTCGACCACGGCACAGCAAGGACGCCTCGTCATCCGGGTCGCACGCATCGGGCGCAGCCGCTTCTGACGGACCCGAACCCTCGAACCTTGGGTTTAGGGTTTAGGGTTCCCAGACCCCCTAAAAGATCCAAAAAAATGGAACCCTTGCTAATCCCTTAGGCTCCCCAATGTAGTAATGGGGGTCATTTTGGGGGGGTTCCATTTTTTGGGATCCTTTAGGGGGTCTGGGATTGTGCAGCCAAATAGTGCCTCCAATATGTGATATAAGTTAGGAGGACCCCCACCCTGTAATAGTGGTATAATAGGAATATAAGAGCACCCTTAAAAAATCCCTACTATCCCCTATAGCGACTATTACTGGGTGGGTGGTCCACCTAAAATATCAGTTGTTGGAGTCTAGGAGTGGTACTATGGGCACTCGCAGTACATGGGCCCACATATGAAGCCCTTATGAAATGGGGCCGAAATAGTTTAGGCAAGGCCCTAATTATGAGGTTTGGGCCATTTGCCATGCAATCTTTGCCACCCTACTCATGACCCTTCATCAAAGACTATGACAGCTATGACCGTTCACAGCCTCGGGAAAAGGGCTCCGGAAGCACAGCTTGCCGCACATTCCGACATGCAGCAGAAAAAAGGCTTTGCATGAGGGATTCAAAGTTTCATTCCCAACTTAGGTACCCTGAACCCTGGACTCTGGACTTAAACCCTGAGCCTCCAGCAGGTACAACCTTCCTCCACTTCAGAATAAGAGCCGTAGTCTAAACTCGTAATATCCCCCCCGTTGTAGTCCCCTAGAGACTCCACTCAAAAACTTTAAGGGTTTGAGACCTTAAACCCTAAACCCAAAACCCCTTCTTGATCCCTATAGAAGCCCTCGTGAAGGAGTTTTGACTATAGCTCATAAGGTCACCAGGAAGCATTCGCAAGTGGTCATAGAGGCTGTACGTGAAGAAGGCCTGGGTGGTTTTCGGTTTAGGATTTAGGGGTTGGGGTTTAGGAATATCGGGCTTCAGGTGCAACTGCTGTTGATGGGGTCTGAAGGGGGCTATAAATTTAACAAGGTCTATATAGGGGTTACATGGTATAGTAAAGTCGATATAGGGATTACATTTTAAATAGGGTCGTTATATAGTTGATGATTTGCGGTTGAAGGCGTGGCGTTCAAAATGCCATTGGCAGTGCAAGTTGTTGCTGCTCTTCTTGCTGTTTGAATGCATCTACTTTAACTGGTACAGTACTGCCATACCCCAGCCCTGCCATCTCAAGCAGTTTACAGTTAACGTCTTCTGAGACGCTCACAGAATTTCTCTCCGAGAAAGCAGGCCGCAAACTAAGTGCTGTCCAGATTGTCCACCTCAAACTCCCAAGTAGTCCATGTTGCAGTTGCGAGCTGAAGCTCATTCTTAAGCCAGGGGTAGCATGTGCTGCTTTGCCAAAGATGGAATTCCAGTCAATGAATGGCACAGCTGTTGGACTCGCAGTTCCGTTAAAAAAATGCTCCATGTGCTGCCTGAGTCACATCATCTGCTGCATACTTCACCTGGAATGCTGTCACGGCTGATCTCTCATCATGAAGACCACAAACCCTGAACATGCAAGCATTGAAACCCTGGAGCTCGGGATGCGTAAGGTAATAATCGGCCCCATACTTCATGCCTCTCAGACTTTTCCCAACACACTGTAATTTCAAGATTTCTTGCAGCAGCAGCGGAATCTAAAGCAGCGCAACATCAAACAGCAGAAAACCACAGCAGGTCAGGAGTAAGAGGAGAAGCCAAAATGCAACAACTGGCCATGCAACAACTGGCCCGCAAAGTAGTCTTCAAACTCGAAAATGAGGGGGAAACATCATACAGCAAAGAACATCCTCCAGGGCTAATGCTGTGTAGGTCGGGAGCAGCAGCAGCAGCAGCAGCAGCAGCACGAGCGTCGCCAACGCCAACACTACCAGCCGCCACCACCACCACCGCAATGCAACTGGCTCCACAAGGTGCCATTCAGGCGACACCTCAGGGATTGCTAGTGCTAATCTGGCTCTACTGCCGCAAGAGCTAAGAGAACAGGCTTATGGATAGTGGGCACCACATGGAAACCTCACAGAAATCTTACATCATCCCCTGCTATGACAAGGCCGCCTGGTCTTCGCACAGGCAGGAAGCTTCCCAGTTGGAGGTAGACAACGTCGGGTCCTTGTACCTTTGCTTCTATGCCGTAACAACCCTTCTTTGATGTGTTGGAGTTTACGGATGAATTACTAGGTCCTTTAGGGCTAGGAAACCTAGGAGGCTCTGGGAGTACTACGGTGGATACTAAAAATCCTGCATGACCCTAAGTATACTATATATTGGGAATTATGGTGCTATAGTATATTAAGATCATGCAGGATTTTTTAGTATCAACAGTAGCGAGGATAAGGTTATGTCTGGGGGTATTAGGTACCCACCACCCTCGAACCACCCCCCCTAAGAATCTTAACACCTCCGTGCGCAGGCTCTTGCAAGCCTCGGCACCTGGCCTGTTCTTTCCGGAGCCCGGATAATCTAAGCATACATTACAATACTAAAGATCTTATGATCTTGCAAATCAGATTCTACAAGTGTGAACAGTGAGTCCATCGGCCTTCGGCATACGCTATCCTCTTTGTACGACGTTGGGCTCTAAGCTGCCTCTGAACCTCAAGATGAAAACCTTGATGTTGCAACACAGCACAGGTTAAGAAATTGAGACCACTGGCAGCATGGCACCTGCATGATAAACACACACTTGCTGGCCTTCAGAAGTCCATGCTACCCTCCTCATCGCCAAAGTTCTTAGATTTGGCTTCGGTTTTGGTATCCGTTGGTTCATCAATACCAAACTTCTAAGATCTAAAAAAAAAACGCCTGCTCAAGTGAGGCTCTCAATAATTGTCTTTTGTCCATCTTCCGGGCCCAAAACATCAATTCAGAAAGCAATTAAGCTCCTAAGCTCCTCACGTTGTTTTTTTCAGTTCTGGACCTGCTTCTTATATATATATATATACAGGCATGTCTTTTTGCTGGGACCATCGCTTTGCCGCATGGTCGAAGCGTTTTGCTGAAGATCGGCTTTGCGAAGCACTTAGGGGCTCGAATCCTAAACCCTAAACCCGGAACCCTGAACCCTAAATCCTAAACCCTAGACCTTAAACCCTAAATCCTAGACCGCTTGCTCATGGAGGAGTTGGCGATTTGGCCTGCAGCTCCGTAGTTTTCAAGTGGGTTCCCCTAAACAGTAAAGCCGAATCCCTCATAGGAGCACCCCAACTAGGAGATCCTAGAGAAAGATTAGGGTTTTAGGGTTTAGGGTTGAGAAGCAAGTTGTTGGAAAATAGATTCCAAAGGGACTCCACAAGGATTTCACAAGAGTTGCCTTACAAACCTTCCATAGCCTTTGAGATGGGGTGAGGGTTTAGGGTTTAGGGTTTAAGGTTTAGGGTTTAGGGTTTAAGGTTTAGGGTTTAGGAATCACCTCCCCCATGTTGAAAGGATCATTATTAGACGGAGGGGATCCATCCTTGCCAGGCAGAGACAGACTACAGGGCTCCCCGTCTCAGGGGAGTAGGGCTTAGGGTTTAGGGTTTAGGGTCTGCACTTTGAACAAGTAAAGCTTAAGCCTGAGCCTATTGTTCCTGAAGATAAACACTCAGGAATCACACAGCCTCATAGTTTCAGTTTAGGGCACGACCCAAACCCGAAACCCTAAGACCTGAGCCACGAACCCTGAAACCTGAACCCCAAACACTGTACCGTCCAGAGTCCCCCTCAAGTAGATAGAATGTGACTTCGGGTATGTTATACTAAGATCTATCTATTTGGTGGTTTCCCAAAATTAAGGTACCCCAATATAGATCCCAATATACTACAGTCCTTATTATAGGGACCCCCAAAAGGGTACCCTTAATTTTAGGAAACCCCCCTTTAATGGGGACTATAGCCTCAACCCTAGACACTTAGTCCTCTCACCGCTCATCCAAGCTACATCCGGAGGCCAAAGATTTTGCCCAAGTTTTTCAGGCCGATGGTTTTGCCAAAGCCCTTGTCCTGCTTACGCGGAGTACTGGGCAGCTTGTAGGGCACCTTCTGCCAGGAAAAAAGTTGGGAACTCAAGGGCTACTCGGGCTTTCTTCAGGAATGCTAGGGTTCACCACTACATACCCTCCGGAGAAATCGAAATCTCATCCGAAGGTTCGAGGTATATCTGATATGAATCTGTCCGATGATTGGCATGCTTCTGCGCGGAAGATGGCTTTGTAGAACTTAGAAACGGAAAGGCAGCAAGGGGCAGCGGCTTAAACGGCATCGGCTTTCAAGCAGAAGCCAGGGGATGGTTTCCATATGGACTACCCTAAAACGGTAGGTTCTTCAGCCAGGCTCCTTGTGCACGGAAAACTGACCTATGAAAGGGATGGATGCTCGATTTGGTCACCCACCCGTAAATTGATGAGCCCAAATGAAGGGGCCTAAGTAGTCCAAGCAAGGCTTTGGGACATATGCTGGTAGAAGTCCTCAACCCGCAGATAAGGGCATCTACACTTAGAGCATGGCTGCTGCAGGAAACATAGAATATTCAAGGGAGCAATGCAGGATAAGCTTTCAAATCACGCAGGATGCTACAGTACAACAGAAAGCACCGAAGTACCAGAAACTTACTGGCGGTTAGCGCGGAATAAAGGAATAATGGTGAGTATATAGGGATTGTGGGGATTATATTCCGTTATTCCCTACTAACCACCAGCACAGAGAGGTTAGTCTCCTAAGCCCTAAACCCCCAATTTCTTGGGTTCATTTTAGGACAAGGAAGGATGTAACACTATCTGTCCTCAGCCATCTTCTGCAAGTCCACCACACCATTCCTGACTAGGGTTCAGGGTTTAAGGTTTAGGGTTCAGGGTTTAGGGTTTAGGCTTCAGGGTTTAGCGTTTAGGGCTGAATCTCGTAACCTTACCTTATAAACTCTAAACTCTAAACCCTAAGCCCGCAAAACTAAACTCTGACGACTAAGCCGGGCCTTCATGAGGGCCCTTTTTCTTGAGCCCTCCGGCTTCCCTTAGTAAGTTAGATTCGCCGAAAACGTATGGGGTTTCCGAAAATCAGTTTTGGGGTGCCGCTATTTAGGGAGACTACCAAACCACATGTATGATCCCATGGTTCTGAGTTTTGGGCATCAATCCGTGCTTTCGTAAGAATGGAAGCGTGGAAGGCTCTGTGCAAACGGTTGCATCTTGTTGCCTCACTACCCTAAACCTTAAACCCCTAAACCCTAAACCCCTAAGCCTAAACCCCTAAACCCTATCCTCTGCCCCCACTCCCCACCCCCTCCTCCCCACCCCCCCCCTTACCTTTGGTTAGCTAGGAGGGAAGGAAGGGACGCCAACAGTAGTCCCTATAAAACCCACTATAGTATCCGTTTTCTCTTCCATTCCTTCATTCCCACCCTAAACCCTAAACCCTAGACCCTGAACCCTAAACCCCATAGTAGTTCCCATGTTCCTTTCCATTCCTTCATTCAGGTAAGTGGAGTAGCAAGCCTCGACTAACAGAACACTTAGGCCCGAAAGCCAAGCCATGAGCCATTCATCCTAGGACTTGGGGTTTAGGGTTTATCCTAGCTACCAAAGCCCCAGACTCTTCAACTTACTGGGGATTCGTGGGGAATAAGGGTAAACAGAAAAATATAAACAAATATATATATATATATATGATATGATATGGGCATTGTATAGGATTACATTCTCTTCTTCCCTCCTAACCACCAAGAAGTAAACAGATTTCAGGCAAAAAAGCTGCCTCCATGGTACAAAGGCTCGGCTCCAGACCGAAGGAATCCTGGACTTTCTCACAGTCCGAGCCATCATATCCCAGGGTCACCTTCTACTCAGGCCCTCATGAGAATCTGAGAGGTGGCAAAACACAGAATAATAAGAATAATAAGCATGATGAATAATATCTGTAATAATAACAACGCTCGGCCGGAGCGTAAACGCGCGCCGATTCATCGGTGCGCAACAGTAGAGCAGAGAATCCACTGCAAAACGCAGTATTTTGGCAAGGACGCACCTATCAGCCGTCCCAATATGACACGTCAAAAAAACAAGAAAATTTACGTGTGCCTTTGCAAAAATACTGCGTTTTGCAAGGGATCCTCATCGGCAGGAATTTCAGATTTTAGTGTTTTGAGAGGCTGCAAG
>CAJNIZ010009410.1:0-13424 GCA_905231905.1 Symbiodinium pilosum
GAACCTGTTCCCAACAACTCAAACACGTTATCTACAAACCAACGCCTCAAACATCGCCGCGACAAAACAGCAGTTTGGGAGAACCCAAGCCCGAGAACTCGACAACCAAAATGTATCCTAACGATCGCGAATATATTATAATGTATGACGATAAACCATAACATATTATGATATACCACAGTGCTTTCCTTTTTCTTCTCCATCATTAGTAGATTCCATTTTCTCTTCCATTATTCACGGGTAAGAAGTAGAAGCTGCTGAATTACAAATATCAAGTCCCGAAAACCTGTGGCCTGGCAGAGGCCCTGCAACCCAGAACCTCTAAAAACCCCGGAATATGCCTTAATTTTTAGGGGTTTATGGTTTCAGGGAATCAAATTTTAAAATGCCATGGAGAATGAAATTGAAACTATGGTCTTTTATGGACGTAGTATACCTCTCAATTAAGGAATATTCTTTATATCATATGAACCATGGTCTAGACTCCCTGACGGGGGTAGTTTAGGTATAATTGAAGGCACATTCATTTGGGGTGGCCTTGGAAGTTCTGGGAAGCTCAGGATGGACTCACCCGATGGCTCCACGGTGGATCCTGCAGTGAAGCTTGCCTCAAGCTTGATCTTTTTCAAACCCAAGCCCTAAACCCTAAAACCTTGTCAATGCCCGTAGGTGTTCTCGGACAAGGCCGATGACGTCTCAAGCTCCCCTTTCGGTCTACAGCTGGTAGTTTCCATTTTTTGTTTTCCGTTCTCAATGGACAAGACAATGTAAACTAGCAGTGTTTCTAGTACCAAGGGAAACACATGGACTTAGCGAAATGGTAGTTTCCATTTTCTCTTCATAGATCATGGAAATAGAATGGAAATTACTGTTGCTAAAGGATTCAACTCCATCAGTTGTTTGAGAAGCCTGCTTGTTTACAACGTGCAGGTTTTGCCAACCACACATTTGCATGTACCCATGACAAGTTTTTTGAATGCTAGCGTTGGGTCCTGGCTTTGTTGGCAAAAATTCAACCCACCCTTAACTCATCCTGCGTGCTTTGTCGGCTACCCCTTGTCAAAGGAAGCTATGTATAAGGGCCACAATGATGCTTTCGTTTATGAAGCGGTTTTCATGTTGAATACAAGTTGTCGATTGTGTGCAAGCATTGACAACGGACTAATTGGCAGAACCTGTTCCCAACAACTCAAACAAGTTATCTCCAAACCAACGACTCAAAAATCGCCGCGACAAAACAGCAGTTTGGGAGAACCCAAGCCCGAGAACTCGACAACCAAAATGTATCCTGACGATCGCTGAGTGGCACGTGCCCTGAACAGACTCTGAACCCTGACCGCAACCATTGATCAGCCTCAACCTTAGAAGACCCTAACCCGTACGGACCTTATACAGCCAACCAAAAAGTCCCATAAGTCTGCGGATAGGTTAGGTGGGATTGGAGTTACCTGCCAGCCAGTTCTGGGCTCCCGAAACCGACTCCTAAGGCCTAAAGCCGACAGAGGGTTAACGACTTAGGGCTACCATGGTACCTGAATCCAAGTCGAGCCGGCACGGGATGAGAACGAGAATTGTTGAATGAATCCCGACCCTAAGCCCTAACCCTGGAAACTCAAAACCTAACAGCCCTTAACGCTGAAACCCCTCAACCTGAGGTGCTCCAAATAAGAATCCCTCTTCGCAAGCTGAAAGACAAGATTTAGTAAGTGCCATCCATCAGCAACATGCGTTTTAACATTCCCGAGGCCCTCGAGAATCACGGAGTCGCTCGACTTGGAGGCTGACCTGAGACGGGTTTGCAAACGCTGCCTTGGTTGCCGCTGTTTGGAAACAGGTATCACAAAAACAATGGGATCCGGCTGAGCCATCTGCCCTGAACTTGCACCTCAGCTGACCTGGACTGGCATGTGGCATGATGTGCAGTGTTAGTCTCTCTGCCTAGCTGCTCGCGAGTCCTGGGTTTCAGGCCAAGTCTGCTTGAATGGCTGACTGTGCCTTGGCTCTTGGAGGCGTCGTTCTTTGTTTACATCTTTGTTTACATTAGCGCGAGCAGACAGCTGCCTCGGCCGGCAAGGCATTTGACCCAAATTCCGACCGACCAAAAATCTGGCCCCGGGGTGCGTACTACAATGGAAAATCAAATGGAAATGAGAATGGAGAATGAAATTGGAAACTGGGGTATAATGTAGGGGAGCACATCTATACACCATAGCACTTTCCATTTTCTTGAGAGAGGCGACGAAAGGGTGAGAACCAGCCACGCTGTGGCTGAACTCGGGCCATTTTGAGTCCTGCATCCAAGGGAGGAGGAGAGAAGCTAGGGTGTGCATTGTTGCTTTGGCAAGTGTATAAGAGCTGTACTGTAAATTCTTTCGAGGGGGGACTATATAGGGGACTGCATAGAGGTTAATAAGGCAGATACTAGGAGTTTAGACTATGGCTCATATGATCTAGAGTCTAAACTCCTTCAGGAGTGATAGATGGGGGGTTCTATGGAGTTCCTGTGATGGGGTCATTAAGGGGGACACAAGGAGTGTAGACATGTGCAGACTATCGTCCATATAGGGCTTCTTGTACTAGGGTGTCCTTTTTTGGATAGCAGAAATGTGTACCCCACCTCATATGGGGGCTGGGAGTTGAGAACCGCAATGCGGCTGAAGTCTTCACCTGGTGTCTGTTCACATTGGGAGTTTCTCAAAGAATTGCTACTGAGGGCTCCCTTCATGCATGTACACTCCCCATATATTTTAGGGCCTCCCTTTTTGAGAAACTGCCAAGTACTTGTCCCCAGGCTTTTCAGGCATGATCCACCTTTAAGGGGGTCCAAGGCCACGGACCTTGACAGAGATTCTGCTTACCTCTGGTTAGCAAGGAATGATGCAATGGATCCTTATATCAGAGGGTTCAAAAGGTGGGGTAAAGGCAGGTGGGGTTTAGGAAATAAGCCCCAATATAATAGAGTAGAAACTTGGGATCCTTTCAACTACTTTCATCCCGCCTTGTGAGCCCCCTGATTACGTATAGCACTCCCTACGCACTCCACTCTAGTATAGTAGCTTCTTTTTCCATTCCTGCCTTGCCTGCTAACAAGAGGCAAGTCTGCAATGATCCCATTTCTACATTTTGATGGGTGTCCATGGTGGATTTTGCTTTGAGATGTCCTTTTGCCGGATTTTTTTGCAGAATTTTCCGGGTCTCCACCTTGCTAACTAGAGGAACGATGATTACCCCTATATACTACCAGTTTCCATTTGATTTTCAATTTCTTGTCCATTTGATTTTCTATTCTTCTAGCTACGAAGCCACTCAGGTGCCTGAGATTCTTCGTTGGCGCACAGCATCTCGACAAGTCGTGGATCCTCAGGCAGGAGCAGTCGCAGCGCCGTCGGCCCTAGAGATGTAAGATAGAAGCTGGGACAGCATGGCGTCTTGCAAGAGCGCAATGAGTTTGTTGCTCAAGGGGCTGCACTTGTGAGCTTGTGCGCCAGGCTTTGGCACAACACGTGCAAGAGGCAGGCAGTTTCAAGAGGCGGGACATGTCTTTGACAGCGGGCAAAATCATCCTAGTCGGTCCATAAACCTCTATGTAAGCGGAAACGTTGAGCAGATCGGTGACGTATGGGACATTCTCAAAATAATCCCTATATCATGCCCAACAAGCACCCCCATGCTCCTCATATATTCCATTTTTTTATCATATTTTTTGTTGGGCCTTTATTTTGAGAAACTCCCAACTCTAAATAAAAAACAGTCATTTCATTTTCTATTTTCTTTTCCGTCTGATTCTCCATCATAGGGGTAATATGAGTAAGTATACCTAAAGCCTACCACTTGCAGGCCTGAATCCGTGCTGGCATTTTGCCGAACTCGACAGCTTTCGCATCTGGACCGGCCAGGGCAGCCGTTGGAACATCAGAAGATGTTTCAGTGCAGCTAGGCACGAAGCATCATAATCCTGGGTGATTGCCAAAGTTCCGAAAAAAAAGAGAGAACAAAAAAAAAAAACCTAAAGTTGAATGTTGGCATTTGAAGATCTGAGGTCAAAGCTGGCACCTGATATCTTCCCGACCAGCGTCCAAGGAATCGTTCGGCCGCTTCGGGCAAGCCCCAGACATGAAGCTCTTCCACCGTTTGCTGGAAGATATTTGGCGTCATTGCGGTAGCAAAGATGCAGAGGTCAGCCATGCCGGGCAGACAGTTTTGAACGTGATCTTGGACGAGCTCGTAAAGCACCTGACATATTTGCAGACGAGGTCAATGATGCCGGATGCAAAGAGACAGACGTTGGAGCAACTCCCAACCATTGGTCTGGTTTGCGGGACGAAGCGCCGGAAGGAGTTTGCAATGTTGCTCGTGTCCTTGTTGTGCCGTGATTTCGACCCGAGTTTCGGCGACGTCCTCTGGGACCATATTGAGCTCCTCCGGCGAATGGATGGGGATTCAGCGCCAGTCTCCAGCCTGGGATGCGAAAATGCCCCAGAGAGGCTACGGTCTTGGCTACGTGCTTAGTACGCATGCCTAATGTGGACTGGTGACCTCCTGGCCGTCGGCGCAAGTGAAAACAAGTCAAGAAGGCACGTCGAACTTTGATCCTTAGAACCCCAAATCCTAAAATCTCCTAAGCCGTGTTGCTGTGTGTTGCAGTTGCAGTGGCTCGAGCTGATAGTCACTTTTCGTGGGCAGAGCCAAAGCTTGGATCGGAGATGGAGCCGCAGCGTTTGCTGGAGTTGTTACCTCAGTCATGGCAGCTTTCGCGTTGGAATTGTGTTAACCATTAGTATCCAGATTGTAGCTGTGTACCAGGCAGTGATGTCCCAGACAGACACCCTCAACTCTAGGCCAGCGACAGCACAAGCAATGGCAAGATCTTGCAGTTTGCAGCTTTGCTTGTCAGGCTGCGCTCAACTGAAGCCGCTCTTGCGGAGGCATAGACATAGCCTCAGCAAGATGGGGCGGGCCAGATTTCCCCCGTCGCATGTCAGGCGTTGCAAGCCAACTCTGGCGATTTGGAACTCCGTTCCAAGCTTCACAAAGCAGAGCTCCAGGTGAGTCAGGCCACTGGGATGGGTTTTTGGTGGGCCAGGTCGGCTCAGTTACCAACCGCAATCCTCAAGAAAAGCTCATGAGCAAAGGTTGATGTAGCAACTCAGAACAAGCAAGAACAGTAAACAATCATTGCTATGCCCATCCTCCCCTTGGCCCTTGCAGGTACAGTGGCAACTTTTTCAAGCCCAAAACTACAGATGATTTTGGCAGCTTGAGCTGATCGCATGGACGTGTAAATTCGGGCGCTACCAGCTGTCCATGTTCCTCCATTCTGAGTGGGGAAGTGCAGCCAACAGCTAAACCAGGCGGCCATGCAACCGAGTATGGCCGCGATGACATGGCAGTAACAATCTCCTTTTTGATCATGTCATTTTGCCGTGTTTATTTGTCGTTGTGTTTGGTGCATTTGAAAGTCATGGACTTCAAATTCTAGACTTCAAAAGTGGGATTGGGATGTGCGTGAGGTGGGCGTGAATGTGGCGGGGATCCCTGTAGACGAACGCACAGCCAAGCAATTGCATGTGTATGCCATCTTGTTGGTGGTTGCAGGTGTGCAATCAGTGCGGTTCCCAGCATTTGCAGATGGTCTAAAACATATTTTCGTATATGAGGGTATATTATTGTAGATTATGGTATAATATGGTATATTACAGTATTTTATATGGAAGGATCTCACCAGCTGTGTGCCATTCTCAGAGGCTAGAATGCTTTGCCCGCCTTTCAGAGCCGTGGCCTTGATAGCCATGGCGCACCTAGCGATTGGGGTAGTTTCCAATTAGGGTTATATTGGGGTCACTTAGGGGCTATATGGGGATAATGGAAAAGAAAATGGAAACTGCTATAGTTTCTTATCTTATAACCCAAAGCAGTAGTTTCCATTTTCTTCTCCATTATCCCTAGGTATATAAACCCTATATTACTCCTATATCTATACAATATCGTAGTTTCAATTTTCTTTTCCAGTACCCCTACGTATATAAACCCTATATTACCCGTATATCTATACAATATAGTAGTTACCATTTTCTTTTCCATTACCCATTGGGGTTGGCGACGCATTTTCTTGAGGCAGCGAGCTCGTGAGGCAGACGGGGCTGAGGAGGAGATCCGCAAGTCCGAGGCCGAGGATGGAAGGATCTGACTTGAGCTGTAGTCTAAACTCCTGAAAGGGGGGTGTATATAAGGGATTATACAGGGGACTACTATAGAGGTTACTGAAGAGGATACTTGGAGTTTAGACTGTAGCTCATTTCATGCATTCGGGATGTTTGCTGTACCTACACTGCGATAAGGCTTCGCAACAGGGTATCTGCTGCTGAAGAGGTGCCACGCTTAGTTGCTGAATGTTGCAGCGCAGCGAATGGCAAGGAGTTGGTCGTGCCGTTTCTCAGGTTTCCCACCAATTGCGTGTGCTCCGTGAGCAGGATGTTTTGCTGGCGCGTTTTGCGAACAAGTTGCCAACAGATGTTTCTGGTCCCATGTTGGCGCTGTGGCTTCGTTTTACTGCTGCCGGGCTTTAAAGATGCAGCGCTTACAGTACGGGGCCCGTAGGTGATATGACTGGGCAGCTCACATACGTTGTATCTTATTGCGATTCAGATTAAATCACTACTCGCTCACTCTCTCTCTCTCTCTCTCTCTCTTCTGTATCTCTTTTCCTTGAGCCATTTTGCCTGGGCAGCTCAGGTCCTCCATAAGCAAGTCCACCTACTCTGTGTGTTGATGCCCAAGGTCGGAAGCTGATGAACTCCGACGCAGGTCAGCCAGCTTGTCAGACAGACTATCGCGAAGATTGGGGTTGTAGTACAGGGTTTCATTACGCGGGATTGTTGCAGTTGCGCAGGAAAATTAATTTTTGTGCGAGCGTTTGAACCCATGTGAACTGGTAAACCGTAGAACCTAAACCTCCAGGTTGCAGACTATGCAGCGAGGCCAGAGCGATCCAGATTGCAGACAGCCAGATGGATACTTCTCCTTATTATCCGTATTCCAATCCTAATACGGACCCGTGTAATCCCTATATAGTCACTGCATCCTTTGGGGTCCAGGGCCACCCTTATTGAGAAAGTCCCAGATATTAGTGGTAACTAGCTACGATAAACCAAGTTGTGGCCAGGTAATATCCCACATTCCCTTATAGTTATGATTATAGATAACGCTAGTGTTTATAGTATTCAGTAATATGCCTACCTAGAGTGATAATGACAAGTAATGTGGTATCATCGCCATAGTTTCAGAAAACGGGTTTGTCCTGTTTATGACTGTACGGCGCATTGCCCATACCTGGGGGAATGTGGGATACACCAACGTGGAGCTGATATGAGGAACGTTGGAAGTGCAGGTGCTGCAGCGCATGTTCCCCATCATTTCGTCCCAGGCCGATGGGCAAACACGAATGATCTCCAAACTGTTTAGGGTTCCTGAAATACCCGCAAATCTTGCCCCCTCAGGACAGGTGTGCGTCCAACCTTCTCCTGCAGCTTGGGCCTCGACACCTGCAGACTTCACGACCCCCTCGCATGTGAGTATTTCTCAATATTATCGCTCTATTCCCTAATGAGGACCTCCATAATCCCCATTATAATCCCCATGTATACCTCAGGTCCCTAAGGGTCCGCTCTTTTTGAGCAAATTCGAAAGCGACTGTATGCCTTGAGGTGCACTATGCCACTGCGCCGAGAGTGGTCCGGGGTCCCATGCAAGCTCGCGCCACACCGCTCACACTTGGTGATGTTAACAAATGTTTTATATGAGGAGATGCCGCCCGCTGCCGTCGCTTGGGCCTAAGAGTGACAGCAGCTCAGAAATCCAATCAGAATTGGTGTGAATTGCGTAGATGTTCTGCCACTCATCCACTGCATCAGGTACGCCGATTTGTGTTTTTGCGCCAAGGGTGAGCAGAGAATTCTATGTTGCACGCACGTGCGCTGGAGAGTCACATCCGCACCATCGATTTCAAACCCAGTGTCAAGCTCCTCTCCAGCAGGTAGGCAAGTAGTGTGCAAACTTGGGGTGGGTCGTTGTCAAGTCATGGCTGTTGACCTCATTGCAAAATGGATATAAATTGAGATTTAAAGCTGGGAATTTCCCATGCGCGATTCTTGACAACCCCCCACATGCCTCAAGGCAATAGGGGTTCCTCGGCTGGGAATGCCTCAGTCAGAATCACAAACATGTTGGGGACGTTTGGACAAAAGGTTTCAGAATCTTATTGTGCTTGCTCCGCTTGAACATGTCGTGTCAAGAAGTTTGCTAACCTTGTTGCATCTGCCGAGCCACCCTTCTGCTCAAAGCGCAGGGTTTGCGTTTGAGCACCCAACTCACCCATCTTGGATGTGCATGCGGAATGTTTCTCAGAGTCACGAACATGTTTGGGACTTTCGAAGTTGTTAGCTTGATTTGATGGCTAGTCATTACAGAGTTCAGAACTGATTAAGACCCTCTGTAAGATTCTGCCGTGCTGAGTCTGTCACGGCGAGAACATCTCCGTGAGTTAGCAGATGAATAGGGCTTTTGAAGGACACTGCCAGTGTGTTTGGGCCATCGGAGCTGTTGCCCACGACACATGTGGCCATCCCTTTGGCGAATCGAGGCCACTTGTTTCACTGCTCAAGCGAGTGTTTTCTGTGCAGCATCGATTGTTGGACGTTCTAGCATCACTCGTTGTATGAGGCTTCCGCCGACGATGAAAAGGCTCATGTGTATTGCAGATCGCCTGCTAACTCCAGACCCTGTAATATTGAAGCTTTCGTGGAGGCACTGCTTGTGACGGAAGATGTGAAAGCAACTCTCAAGGAGGTGGGTTGAAACATTTCTGAGTTACACTGTGGCGAATTCCAGATTCGATTTTTGGAGTGTGACTTGGGAGGAGTTCGCCTGCTTACGGCGTAAGAGTTGGGCTTTTGAGGGGTTTGTGCTTTTCAATCATCACATCCGCTGACTTCTGCCAACACAACGCATTTTTTGGCTGTCCTGCCGTGCATACGTACTCCACCTCCAATATGGTACCGGTACCGTTTTAGATTAGGGGAATACATATACATATGCATGCATCATACTGTGGGGGGCTATTATTAGGGGCATGGTTACCAGGTTATTTGGCGTTGTGAGTAAGAGCAGAGCATGCCAGCCGGAATGCAAGTTAGTGCAGTGATTTGCAATTGGAGCTTCAAGGTACACCCTCACTCCTCCGTGAAGGGCTCAGAGGTTCTGTTTCTTTTGGACTGGTCCTGTTGATGCTGAGTGTCTTTCTACTGACTTCTTTTGTACTTAGATCAAGAGTGTTCCGTCGTTGCGATGGTTGGATTTGAACGGGTCATGCCATTGGTCTCAAGTAGTACTGGAGCATGCATCTACCTTGTGTAGGACACGCATGGTATGAACATGTATTTTCTTTAGATATGTGACAATCCACTGTCTTTTGTGTTCCTGCTGTGATTCGTGGTGTTCTGGTATCATTACCGTAATGCTTAAGGGATCAGGGGGATGACTTGAAGAACCTTTGGGGAATTTATGTAAGAATCCGCAGGTCTATACGGACAAGTATAGGAGAAACCCTTTTCTATAATCACTTCGTGACCCTGGACCCCGACCCCTAAACCCGAACCCTAACCCTAACTCACAAACCGTCTTGGCAGTACAAACCTGGCATGGGCCGACACCTTCAGGCGCTAAGTTCCAGTTGCAGAGCAAGGACCCTATGGCAGTAATATGAGCCATAGTTTAAACTCCTAGTATCCCTCTTAAGATCCCCTATGGTAGTCACCTATAGAATCCCCCCTTTCTAACCCCCTTTAAGGAGTTTACACCCTCCTAAACCCTAAACCCTGAAAGCTAAACCCTATATAATCCCCCATATAACAGCCTTTAAAGAGATTAGAATATGGCTCATATGATAGTCAGAAGGCCTTTGTGTTGGGGGCTTGGGTAACCATGATGTCCCTGCACAACTCCAGTTTCCATTTGATTTGTCATGCCTTTTCCCCAGTACAGTAGACAGTAGGTAGCCAGAATTTTGGTCCCTCTTTGGGTCACGGTCATATTGTGGTACCTCACCTAATATTTGAGTTATCCAAGAAGTGTCCGCAACTTTGACTACATCCCTCGAAACCCCTAAGCTTCAGGGACCTCGAAGCCTCAACCTCATCCCTCCCATGCCGTTAGGTCAATCCGAGGAAGCGCTTAATATGTATTTCAAGGAAAATGGTAATACAGATTCCTGAATTCGAAGCTTCAAACCCCCTGAGACTTCGACTTAACTCTGAACCCTTAACCCAGAGCAAGTCCGAACCCTCAACTCTCAACCCTAAACCTGCAATACTGAGCATTCAGCCCTGTGATTGCCAGGCTGGCGTGGGAGTGATGTTTGCGTGCAGCGCGGCTGCAGGCCCGCAGCGTTGGGTCAGCGTGTGGAGAGTAAGGTTTAAGTTATATGGGTCGGTGCCTGGGGACAAGGGAGAAGTTTAGGATGGGTTTGTTGGGATTTTGTGTGAATGTTTAGGGTGTGGGAAGCAGGGATCAGGCTTGCGCTATCCAAAGTTAGAGTCTGCGGGTGCCAGAGGCATCTTTACGAAGCAGCCTAGCCACGGCCGGCATGTCATACTCCGATCTGACCCTCAACCCTAGACCCTAAACTTTAAATTTCTGATGCACGGGGCAAAGCAGGCTCTAATGTTGACCGCGCGAGGTCCTGGGGCCCTGGGGTTCAGCAAAAACATCCAAGGTAGGTAACTGAGCATCTGTTTCATAGACTTAGGGTTTAGGGTTTATGGTTTAGGGTTTTGTTTCATAGACTTTGGGGCCCACGTTTCTACTGCACAAGCAGAACAACAACCAACTCCGAACATCGACCCTTCGTACAGCGAACTAAAGCTCTACCAATTTGGGAATGTCTCATGAAAATTATGGACCCTGGACATAAATGGGATCATGAATGTAGGTGCCCCCGTGGGTTAGAGGACTACTTCAATCTCAAGTGGCTACAGGGACGCGATGGGGAGCCCCATCCAGAACGCCCCGAAACCATCTAGAAGCTTGCCAAAGTTACCATGCAGCAGCAGAAACCTACGGTGGAGTTGAGGGCCTGAGGTGACGTAGGGAACCGATTCTACCGGGAAAACATAGTCGGGAACCCGACAAAAACCAAGAACCCCCTCTTTTAGAGACTTGTGCCGGACTTGCGTGAGTAATTTGTTGAACGCTTGGTTTCACAATCTACCCGCATGAAATGGAATCTCTATTGTAACTTGAGGGTGTGTTAGTTTGCCGAAAGCTTTGTTAACAGTAAGCCCCAATATCCGCTGTTCTAAGCCCCAAACCCTAAATCCTAAACATTCTCCGCAAGGTCACAGGCGCTGGGTAGCACTAGCTCACTACGAGCGGTCTGGGGTCTAGGTTGGGCCATTCCCTGTCGCAGTGACTGGCTCTTAGGAGGCTTTCGTAAGAAGATATCTGAAGTGCTATTACTCCTTGCGCAGTTGTTACTGTGTGCGGCAATAATCCCAGGTCTACGTCTCCGAAACGCCCTAAACCCTGAATAGTAGTTTCCATTTTCTTTACACTAGAGATATCAAAGGTACCCCCATTAGGGGTAGCCCTCATATGCTGTGTGGAGCACTTTCCCCTCAGACCCTGCTGCGAAAGCTGAAAAAAGCTGATGCTGGGGCGGCTCCTGCTGCGCTTTGATTACATATTAAGGGGTGTAGGGTTCAGGGTAGGTAGATTTGGGGTTATAGGGGTTATATAGGGATAATGGAACAGAAAATGGAAACTACTATATTATAATCGGGTATTTAGGCGCAAGCACGAAAAGAGCATTTACCAGACGTCCTTGCACTCTAAGTCTGATACGCGTTTATCTACTACTTCTTCCAAATTTGCACCCTAAACCCTAAACCCTAAACCCTAAACCCTAAACCCAAAACCCAAGAATCTGATTGTTCCCAGGCCTTGTGTATTTCAGTGCTGACGACAGGGCAAAGCCTTGGTTTGATTGGGATGCCTTTGGGTCCAGCCCTGAAAGCAGGATAATCTGAGCTATAGTCTAAACTCCTTAAAGGGGCTGATATAGGGGATTATATAGGGAACTACTTTTGGGGTTATTAAGGGGGATGCTAGGAGCTTAGACAGTAGCTCATATGTTTTCCTCTTTTCCCTGACTCTTCACCTTTGCACCGAAGCTCCGGGATGCAACACGAAAAACACTTATGGTCGTCCATCAACCTACAGGGTGAATTCCTCTGGCCAATACAAGTCTCCATCCACCCTCAGCTTCTGGTCTTCAGCAGATTGAACCCGGCCCTGTGCACCTGCAGGAGCAACAGCAACAACACAACAAACATGGCCCGTCTACAGCAGTCCTAAACCACAGTGTGCCGGGGCTATTGTCCCAGCGACGCAAAGCTTAACATTTCACGGCATGAGTTTTCGGAGATGTCAGTCGACCTGGCGGATTTGCTTTGCAGTGTGCACGGATTTTGCGACAGAGGGGCTATTGACACGACATCTTCACGGACCCGGTAATGTAGATTCTGGTCGGAAGCAGGCAAGGGACTGGCAACGGCCATGATCACGACAAGATTCTTTCTGGTGGCTCAAGATGAGAATAACAAGTAGTGTTTGTGGCTTCCAAAATTTAGTTCAAGCAAGTTGTAGGCAAATGCTGGGGTGGTTGTGGCAGCATTACAGCGTTGAAGCGCGACACCTGCTTGTCAAATTATGGCACAAGTTGCACTCACCTGTACATGCAGCGGACCTATGAACCCTATCATGTGAAAGGCTTCGAGAATGCTGTGAAAGCTTCGAGACGAATGCTGTGTTGTCACATGTTCGAGATGTGGGCATGCAATTTGGTAGACCCCGAGCTATAAAACGTCTCCACATGATTTGTTGCCGAACCAGTAAGTTTGCGATCTAGAAGGTGATTCAGCCCACACTTTACATCCCGAAGCTCCAGACATAACGCCTGAGACTTGTTGCTCCATCTGGTATGACATCGGATACGCACGCAGTGCCATGGGAGAGCCAGCGCCGGAGGCGGCTTGATTTGAGTTGGGGTTTGAGGTAGGTGAATCCCCAATCCCAAACCCTAACTCGCAACCCTGAATTCTAAACCTCAGTCCTAGGTTTTGGAGAGCTTGGAGCTGCAATCATCCCAGCTGTGTGACAAAGTGTGAGCCTTGAGAACAAGCTCCAAATCATCCCTGGTAAAGACCCCCGTAATACCCTAGTACTCCCGTCAGATCCTTAACTTCTTCAAGTATGCCCTGTACCCTAAACACTAAAACTATAGTAATTTCCATTTTTTTTCCATTAGCCCTATATAGCATTTATATAGTCCATATATTAACCTTTATATATCCCTAAATACCAAGATGCTT
>CAJNIZ010009411.1:0-13422 GCA_905231905.1 Symbiodinium pilosum
CTTGGACCCTTAGGGTTATATAGGTACTATATACCCTCATTCCTTCATTCCCCACTCGTAACTCTAGACCACTAGGCACCTCTCCCAGCTATCCAATGCGGTTCCGGGTTTAGGGTTTGCAGTCGAAGAAGCCCGGCATGCTAAAAGAGCTTTTTGGTGTGTATTTTGATATGTCATTTCTGCAGTGGGATATACCTACTCGCACACCCCGGCCCTACACCCATAAACCGTAAACCCTAAGCCCCNNAAACTCCCTGAACCCCTAAACCCTAACAAGCAGTTATAGCCTAAACCGTAAGCGTGAAGGGTAAGCAAAGCCTTCAATCCAACACTTGAGGTCTATTCCCAGACCAGAGACTCCGAACCCAACCCTAAACTATGAAGCCAAAATCATTTTTCTGAAAGGTCCGTATGAGCCAAAGTCTAAAACTGTTGAAAGGTGGTTGTGTAGGGAGTATTACAGGGGTTATTCAGGGGAATACTAGGAGCTTAGACTAAAGCTCATAATTATAGTGCGATCCTTACAACATGAGGACCATACTCTTCAGAGTTCATCTACTCGGACCTGAAGCTAAACCCTAAGCCTTTGACATTTGTTGCGAGGAAGGTTTCCACCACACCTCCAGCCTGCCGTCCCAAAATGGGGGGCCGAGCGCTATGGAAGAGGCCGCAAGATTGTTGCTTGAGGGTTTAGGATTTAGGGTTTAGGGGTCAGGGCTTAGGGGAGGGTATGAAAACATTCAGGTTAAACTAGGTTGTAGCCTACATGCCCCTATAGTTATTGTTATTGAAAGCACTAGTGTTTCATAATATACCTACCTAGGGTTCCAGGCAATCAATAGCAATGAACATTCCCTTTCTGCCCAGTCTTGCAGCATTTGTAGCTTGATCAAAACGAGCGAGACCCCATGGGACCCCCCGCCAACCTTGACGAGAACTCCTTTTCTGCACTGACGGACCTATCTGGGAGCCCAGCCCTTAAAGAGGATCTCCGCCTTCGCTGTTGACTGCCCCAGCACGATGGGCAACATGCGCAGAGATCCACATGGGAGTTTCCCAAAAATTGGGACCATTTTAGGGGTTCCCATAATAAGGGTCAGAATATTTGGAGTCTATATTTGAGTCCCCCATATTTTGGGAAACTATCACATCGCAAAATCACCGGGTGTGTGGATGACGTCTGTCCGCCCACGGGCGTTGAGCCACAAGCCGAGCCCATCACGGTGAGCAAAGGCGACTCGCCTTATGCGAGCTTTAAAAGGTGTGAGCTGCCGCCGCGCTGAAATCCAGTTTAGGGTTTAGGGTTATAGTGGGATAATATTAGGGTTATATTGGGGTTATATTGGGATACTGGAAAATAAAATGTTGACTACTACCTAGGGTTCAGGGTTTAGGGTTTAGGGTCAGTTGCCCAGGCATGGGCCATGGTCCGTCGCTGCCAACTGCTGAATCCAGTCCACTGCTTCGCGCAGTCCTTGTCCGGGGCGCCGATGCCTCGCACTCTCACTGTCTCAGGTTGAAACTATAACCCAGACCCCTGATTAATGAATCTCCTCGCCTCAATTGGGATTATAATGGGGATCCTAATATTTAGGCCCTTAAAAGGATCATATCCCTATGAAGCCCTTGGCCCATGGCTAGGCTAGGATCCTAGCTGGGTTGCTTTGAAGGAACCGAGGTTACTACAATAAGGAAACCCTAGTGTTCCCTTATAGCTACAATTCTACACGACACTGGTCCGAAATTTTCGAAAATACCTATAGTCCCCCTTAAGTAGATAGAATATGGGGTATATGGGGATCTTATAATAATATACCCAAAGCCATATTCTATCTACTTAAGGGGGACTATACCTAGTAATCATCCCTGAGGACTGCTGCGCGCAATCCCGTTGTATCGCTGGCGCATGCAAGGGTACCCCGGATTCAGATAAGCCCAGTTCAAACCCGGAGGAAGCCTGAATCCCATTTCCTTAACCTCAAAATCATAACCCTAGACCCTAATCACAACCCCAAATCCCAAAACTCCGCAAGCTTAGCTTGCAAGTCTGCCCAGCATGAAAAAAGAAGACAGGCAGTTGCGAGAAGCAGCATTCGAGTGTAGGGTGTTGCTAAACCCTAAGCCCTAAATCCCCTAAATCCTATAAACCCTAAACCCCTAAGCCCAAAATCCTATAAACCCTAAACCCTAAAACCTATAAACCCTAAACCCCTAAAACCTTAAACCCTAGTTAAGGGTTTAGGTCTGAAGTCGATGGAGAGTAAGAAGAAAAGAAGTCACAGCTACTTGCAACATTCGTCAAAGGTTTAGGCAGGCTCCACCGTAATACTCAACCCCCACCCCCTAATATGAGATTTTCCCATTTGGTCGCATAAGGAATATGAAGCATTACGGGGTGGGGGAATTGAATGTGCAGGGGAGGGGAGTTTTTTGAGTAAAGCGGGAGCTTTATCAAAACGTTCCCTCTACCCGACCCACAGTTTCTGTGTTTAAGAATCTACGGCAACATTCCTACTGGTAGCTGTATGTGGCAAAGGGTTGAGGGTTTAGAGTTCCTGAAAAGGGTTTAGGGTATAGCTTTCCTGTGCTACTCCTAGTATGGCACCCTGCATGTCCGTGCACCCTTGGAATCTTCACAGTATCCTGGCGACATCTCCACAACGCCTTGCACAACCCTTACGCGATCCCTATGAATTTTCTTCGAGACCATGAATTTTACCCGAATCCCTATAAACCTTAAATAAACCCTATAGAAACCCTATATAAAACCCTATATAAACTTTATAAACCCTATAAAAACCCTAGAAGCCCTAAACTTGCCTCAGGTTGGCGGAGCCCCGCTGTCTGGCGGTGTCTCTGAGTCCCTCGCGGGTGACCCGGCTTGGAAGAATTCGGGGATTTGAGAGGTTGGGTTCAGTGTTTAGGGCTTAGGAGATATTACCCCAGTAATGGATCATCAAATGGAAAGCAAGGTGTAGTATAAGCTGGAAGCTGGGTGTGCATCAGCTGGTAAAGGGCAGGGTATTCAGGCTTAGGGTTTAGCATGCGCTGGGGTTTCAGGGGCTTGCAGAATCTCCTATGGAAGGAGTAAGGTGGTATCTAAGAAGTTTAGGCTGATGGTCCAGTGTGGAGGGTTGAAAAGGTACACGCCAAACCCCTAGGATGCAGGTCAGGTAGACCACCAGTGTTTCAAATAGGACAGACTCATCAAGACGCCCCAGACAGTATATTAGAGTACATTATAATATGTTATTGTATGTAGTATATTATAGTACATTGTAGTATATTATAGTATATTATAGTATATTTAGGTTCCGTTATCTTTTTGGCGCTAAGCCCTGCGGTGGGACGTGTCCTTGACGAACCAACAGCGCAGGACTTCCATACTCTGGCCCTCAAATCCTCAAAGGCTAGAGCCACCTAGGCTGCCAATTCCCTCCATAGGGACCTACGACCCCTCTGACGCAACCGGAAACTTGTCAGAACTTCGTCAGAAAGCCTCGAAATGTTAGCGCCCAAACCCCATGCAATTTGAATCACCGTACACCCTCTACTCCAAGCCCCAAAATTCCATTCACGCTCTACAGAAGGATTGCATTCTGAGCACACGCAAAAGGGTGCGATAACGAGTGATACTGTTGGTGGACAAAGCCTTCATGACCTTCAGTATTGCATAGTATCATGCTAACATAATTCCCGGGGCCATCGTAACTAGCGTCATGCAGGATTTTGTCCAGTTACTGTAAGACCCAGAAAGCAACAGGTTTGCTGGAACAGGAGCAGCTTGCAGACGGAATATGCGAAAACAGACAACCCTGCACTGAACACCTGTGGCATATCCTCCGGGAGGCATGAATCCCAAATCCTTTAGCCTGAACCCTAGACTCCAACCCAAAACCCGAAACCGAAACCCCATATCCTAAACCCTGCACCTCGAGACTAAACCGTGTACTGAGCAAGCGACCTCCCAGCCCAGCCAGGCCAGTGACGCGCGGTCCGCGCGCTCGGCCCACACTCCGGCAAGGACGGCCTAGATCCCAAACCCTTAAAGCCCAAACCCTGAAACCCCAACCTCTAAACCCTACACCCGAAAACCTACGCTAACCCTAAAGCTAAAAACCTAGACCTAAACCCCCCCCAAACCCAATAAATCTAGGGTTGGAAGTCGTCGCCTTGTTCGGGGGCTCTAGTATAGACAAAGTATATATTGGGTGGACGCGGACCCCAGGATTCAGGGCCCATACTTCGGGGCTCAACATTTGGGGTCAGGCCTCTGATTTTATTTAGTGGTAGTTTGCCAAAATAGGGGGACCCCAAAATAGACCCTGACATACTGTAATCATTATTATGAGGACCCTCAAAATCGTACTCCTAGTTATGGGAAACTCCCATTTGGGGTGTAGGGGCTCAGGCTTTTGTGTTCCAGATCATGATTTGGGAGCAGATGTAAGGGCTTAAGCGAAGATTGTGTGAGCTTTCGAGGTCGTGCACCGCTACGCCAAGCCCTAAGCACTAATACATCCTAATACCCTAAACCCTGATACCTTTAACCCTCATACCCTAAACCCCACTACTGTTAACCCTAAACCCAAAGCTGTGTGGCTTGAAAGGGTGCATTCTAAGCTTGGCTATGTTTGGGCCTTACACTCATATGCGCGGATGCTGGAACATAGGTTGTTAGAGTGGGTTTAGGGTTTAGCGGCAGAGGGTTTAGGGGTTGACGGTTTAGGGTCCACAGCCTCCATAGTCTTAGACAGTAGCTCCCCATATCAGTGGACTAATTAGTTCAATCGTGTACCTAGCACACTACCCTAAAGTCCCCTTAGCGCAAGTTTTCATGTTCATGGTTTTTTCGGCCTTTGGCTTCAGGGTTTCAAGTCTATGTGGGTCATTGCTGAATCCAGTTTCTCATTATACTCAAACATTCGAAGTTCACAGGGAACATTAAACTATGGCTTATATGAATAGTACCCCGGTCACAAGCCAGTTTACGGTTTCAGCTTAAGAGGCTTAGAGCTTTGAGTTCAGTCCATGATCCGAGAGAGGCAAAAGATTGGCTGGGAAGCCGGCGAGTCCTGCCAAACAGGGATGCCTACCCTAAACCCTAAACCCCTAAATCCTGAATCCTAGACCCTAGGACTCATTTTTACAAGCTCCCATACCCTAAACCCTAAACCCCAAAACCCTAAAGCCTCTAGCTGTTGCCCCTACGAAGGAGGGCCCCATCCAGCCGTGCCGAATCGAGATATCGCGAGGCAAAGCAGGAGTGTGGGAGTTGACTTCAGGAGTGAAGGTTAGACAGTTTAAGGATTTAGGGTTTAGGTTTAGGGTTTAGGGTTTAGACGGTTGAATAGATATTCCAGGCAGTAGGATTTGTATGTGTGCGAGGGCTTACTCGGAGGGTCAGGGGGACTTAGGCAATGAGGAGAACTGGGCTTGCTATGTGGCTTATACGGGTTATATTCAGTACTGCCCCCCCTCCGTAACAGTTGGATAATAATTATAATATGGTTATATCTAGCCCTTAATAGGACCCCTAATATAGACTGTTACTGGGTGGGGGCAGTACCCAAAGGTTATACGTATTCTCAGTGACCCCGACTGACCGTCCGGTTTAGGATAATGGTCCAGGCGAGAAAAGTTGAGGCGGCCATATTGGACCCCAAGCCACACATCATAGCCAGAGCCTCAATAAAGGAATATACCTTACATGCTACTAGGAACCCTAATAATGATCAAGCAATGTTCCTTATTCAAGGACCATATAAGCCCTACATGTCCCCCCCATATCCCTTCCTACCTTTTCAACTCCATGAAATTAACCCTAAACACTAAACCCTAAACCGTGTCTATAACCCCATATTCGCCGGCGGCCGTCAGGTCCTAGAGGCCTAAGCCCAAGACCATTGGGTTTTAGGGCGTATAGTGCGGCCTTTAAAGGGGTGATACAGTATGAGGTTTAAATAGGGACACGTCGGGGTTTAGGGGTAGATTGAAGGTTTAGGGTTCAGGGTGCATGGTTATGAGTGCCCAGGGATCAACAATTCTGTCATGCCACAGTGGTGCTGCTCCTGGAACCCCTGCCATAGTAGCCTTGCAACTATGTGATACAATGGCTGAGTTCGCGGTAGCAACACCATTACGTAGTTGACAACAACAGTCGCATTTTGAATGGCCACCATGGTTCCAACATTCAGTTCTCAACTGTAGGGTCCACCTGCATGGCCACAAGTCCAGGAGAAACCCTAAACCCTAAACCCGGGGAGGCATGAAGGGATCCACTTTTTCAGAATGTGCGTGTAGCTTACAATTTTTACTATGTAGTGCTTAGCCGAGAAGGCTTCCAACCCCCCCAAGTGCTCCTTCTGGATCTCTGAGGGTTTTAGGGGAACCCCTATGCGAGAAATGTGGGTTAGGGCTTAGGGTGTTGTTTAGAGTTTAGGGAGCCCAAAATCCTGTCATTTCTATGCGAACCTGTTTTTGAGAACCCTACATAACTGGGCAAATTATTCCGAGCTCAAACGAGCTTTGCCCCTAGATGTGCTCAGTATTGGGAAAACATTCAGCAGGCCTTTAAATCAGGATTCACCAAAACTGTAGACCCTAAACCCGTTCCGAACGTCGAAGCTGAGACGTGCAAGCTACAGACACACAACACCCCTGACTGGTGCTTAAGGGAGAGTGGGTTAGAGTGGGTGAGTGAATATAAAGTTCGACTATTACAGATTTGGGGGTTGAGGGTTCAGGGTGAGATCGTGGATATAGGGACAATTATGGCGGTATATGCGGGGATCCTTTAGGAAATGTTATATGAGCCATAGTCTAAACTCCTTTAAAGGGGGGTTATATAGGGATTATATAAGGGACTACTATAGGGGTTATTAAGGGGGATACTAGGAGTTGAGACTATAACCCCAATAATCCCCTACATAATCCCAGTTTCCATTTCATTTCCCATTTTCTTTTCCATTTGATTCTCCATTTTTAAGGGGGATACTCCACTCCCGCAGTCTGCTCTGAGCACCAGCAAGACACAGGCTGTGACTGGAGATCCCGACAGGCATCGCGAGACGGGGTTCTGATGTCAATCACCGGTATAGGGTTTAGGGTTTAGGGTCAATCACCGGTAGGGGTGTATAGGAGTATGTAGGGAAACGGAACCTAATATTGAAGCCCTTCACCCCTTTAAGGGGTATATAGGGGTATGTAGGGGAATGGAAAGAATTGAAGCGGCTATGTTGTTGAGGGCTTAGAGTTCTGGGTTTAGGGCTGAAATCTTCCTGAACACCAATATGTCCATTGTGACATGCCGGAAAGATTGGCGAATATTTTGTCGTGCTGGAATTCTACCGTCTTGAGGGTTGAGACGTCAGGGGTGTTCGTGAAAACAGTTTCTAGTTTCAGCATCGTGGAGCCGAAGAACCAAACTACAATTGTTGTGAGGTTTCAGGGCAGGACCGAAGTCTACCTGGTCTTTCTAAATACCATGATATTGGCCCTTAGCCCCAAAAGAATGCCTATGCCTATGGGGATGATAAACCCTAAACTGGAAGGAATGCCTATGCCTATGGGGATGATAAACCCTAAGCCGGAAGTTCTAAACCCTAAGCCCGACATCCTAAGCTGCGGGTGTTTGGGAGGTGCAGGTCGGCCTTTGAGGTTTGGAAGGCTCAAGGCGAAACTGCTCGGATAATGGAGGGTTTGGGGTTTAGGGTTTAGGGTTTAGGGTTTGGGTTTAGGGTTTAGGGTTTAGGGTTTGGGGTTTAGGGTTTGGAGTTTAGGGTTTAGGTGGCCTCCTGTCGCCTTCCTGACATCTTCACTGGCAAGACTGATCCCCAGCTTTATGGACCCTTGTAGTCAGGGGCCCATCATGATGTTGACTGACACCCCGCCAAACACGGACCTCTGCAGCATGCCCCCCAACCCTAAACCCGGAACCCGAAACCCTAAACCCTAAACCCCACACCCTGAACCCTAAACCCTAAGCCCCCCAATGCAGGCCAGCCACAAACGGTCAAGCTGGTGAAGACGTCGCATGTACAGAAGCCGTGTGAGATTTTTTGCGCTTGCTTTGAACAGGTGCAGGGATATATAATGGGGTTTAGGGCTTAGGGTTCAGGGTTTTGGAGTGAGGCTTTAGGGTTTTGTATAGGGATGGTGGAAAAGAAAATGGAAACTACTATTTAGGGTTCAGGGTTTAGGGTGGAGGGATGATGTGTGGGTTTTGGTGCATGGGTAGAGGATTTCTTTGGAGCGGTTTTGAGAATTTCGAGAATTTCTCTCTTGTAATGTCTACTTTGTAGTAAAGCAAGGTCCACAAAAGCTGGGTCCTGTGCTGCACTTTGGTTTCACTATAGTGGGGTGATATTGGGATATTGGAAAATAAAATGGAAACTACAGGGATTATATAATTTCATGGTAGCCACTTGAGATTATGGACCCACAAGCTGAGTCACAATTCTCATGAAAGGTGACTGAGATGCTACTAAGTAAGACTTACCTCTACAACTTTGTTCCGGACAGCCCCTGCATAACCCCACAAATAGCTTGTCCCTGAAATAGGTGTCAAGAAGCAACTGAGATTGCAATTGGGTAAAAGCCCAAAGGAACCTGACAGATCTGCGCATTTCCCAAGGTGCGTTGAAAATCAACCGGAGTGTAAGGCTTACTTCCCAAAAACTATGGGTACCTTTAAGAGGGGTTATATTGGGGTTATTTAGGGTTTAGGAATTAGGGTCGGTTTCCCAAAATTATGGGTAGTGGGGCAACACAGATGAAGATGTTGATGTCTGGCGGAGGTTGCATCGGCTTTCCTACAGAGCGGTACTTGGAGGTTCTGGGCAACTCATTATCAAAGTATCCCTAAGGGTCCAAGGACCCAAATAATTGGGTTTAGGGCCCAAATACCATTTATATTATAGTATTTGGGCCCTAAAGCCCTGTTATTTGGGTCCTCGGACCCTTAGGGTATGCCTGTAGTAGCGATCCCAAGTCTTTTCATAGTTGTGGACCTAGGGGACTTGGAATTGAATTATGAGTGAAACTGAAATTGAACAAAAGCCGTGGTGGACTTTCAAGTGGGGCGCAGCCTTACGTGTCCGTTCACAACATTGCAGGGAGTTGAGCTTACAGCTGCAGACCATCAATTCAAGCATACCGTTAGGCCTCCTGCAAGCGGAGCAAAGCCTCGTTTCCGTAAAGTGCTTCCACTATTTCAAGAGCAAACATCCTACCAGCTCTCACACACGAATTGAAAAGAGTGCTCAATTGTAGTCAGGGACCCAAAGGAGATGTGCCTAAAAGGTTCATCTGGTCTGGTAGAGCCTGGACGAAGCTCAGGAATCGCTTCCGCGGCACGTAATTGCTGGTCCTCAACCAGATATCTCACAATTGGAAGTTGGACCTTTGAGGTTGCAACGTAGGAGTTTGGGGGATTAGACATTCCCCAAAGGAGACCTGATATGTCGGAGGCGTGTACACGCTAAGAGTCGGGGAGTGTTTCAAAATATGTTTTACGGTGGTCCTTGCGATTGGTGTGCGTCCGCGCAGCTCGGCAACGCAAGTCTTAACATGCAAAAGTCGAGCCTAAGCGCTGAATCCCATTGACCTCCACTAACATTTAGCCTCCCAACCCCTAACACACAGGACTCGTGACATACTTCTCAAGCATACTATTCATTATTAGGGAGATGGGTTTTCTTACTAGGAGGAGCGGAATATTCTTGGCATTGCTATGCTTTTTAGTACTTGGAGGTTCTTGACGCAGTTATACTTAATTAGCAGCAGGGAAACTACACATAGAACTAGCTGTAAGCTTATTTGGTGCCTTTATACACCTACTTGGAACTACCCATGAACCTCCGAGTAGCTACAAGCACTAGTATTGGATTGATACTTGGTTTTCCTGCAAGACCCCAAACACTTGGCACCTTGGGAAGTCGAGTGTTCCTGAGCCCTACCCTTTTTTCAGGTTACCACTTTTTTGTGTATAGGAGATACTAGACATAAAGTTAGGTATCCCCATAAATGGGTAGGGCTTAGAGGTCTAAGTAAGGCCATGCAGGATGTTTAGGGTCGACAATAGCTATCCTGAAGTAGATTGAATCTTAGAGTTGGCTTCTGCGCAGTCTTCTCCATCCACTTTATGAAGGCCATGGCACCTATCATACTTACGGAAATATGGATTCTCCCGAGATCCTGGCAAAAAGGGGCTTAGGGTTGAGGGTTCAGGGATATATCCCTACGGTGCGAACCCTACACCCTAAACCCTAAACCCCAAACCCTAAACCCCTAAACCCTAAACCCTGTTTGAGAAGTCTTATTTCAGACCAAAGCCTACGAGCCGCCTGTGACTCCAGAAGCTGCAGGCAAGCTGGGTTGCTGTTCAGGAACTTAAATTGGGTTTAGGGTTTAGGGTTTAGGGTTAGGGTTTAGGTTTTAGGGTTTAGGGTGGACTAGTATAAGTATATAGGTGGTTGTCAAAATTATGGTCCCTTTTTCGGATCCCTATTATAATACGGTATTTAGGGCACTCAAAGAGGGACCATAATTTTGACAACCACACAAATGAAGGTACTGTAGAGGCCTAAATAATTACCAATATCATGGCTCCATGTTCCATATTCCTTAGGGTTTAGGGTTTAGGGCTTAGGGATAATTGCCAATATTATGGTTCCGTGTTGCGTAAGGATAACTGCCAATATTCTGGTTCCATATTCCTTAGGGTTTAGGATTTAAGCTTAGGGATAATTACCAATATTATAGTTCCATATTCCTTGTATAATTATAGTATATGGTACCTCCAATGGACCTCAAAATGATATTGGTGATTATTTAGGCCCCTGTAGTACTGTATTCTGGGTATACAGGGCTAATTCGGGCTTCAACTACCACATCATAGGTATATCTTAGAAAGTAGGGGTTTCGTTACTGTAGTACCTCAACACAAGTTCCTTAACAGCAGCCCGGCAAAGTAGCGTTTCATCTCATCTGCCAATCGCCTACAGGGTTCTGAGAGAATGTTAATTAAAAGAACCAGAAAGATATACATATGGACGCATATCACTACTTGTGTGCGCGTGCCTGTGTGTGTACAAGTATGTACATATATACATATTGAATTCTTCTACAAATATATATACATATGTATGTATGTATGTATGTATGTATAAATATATATGTAGATATATACTTGTATTCTCACAAATGAGGTGTGGCTTTGTTCTGTTGGTAGGTCAGGGCTTATGTTGAACTCGCAGCATCTTCGCATGTCTCATATAGTTACTACCTAAACCCTCGACCTTAAACCATCAACCTCAAACTCCTCAACCTTAAGCCCTAAACCTTAGATCCTTAACCTTAACCCCCCACCCTAAACCCTAAACCTTGAACCCTTAACCCTAGAAAAAAAACTTGAACCTTAAACCCTAAACCTCAAACCCTAAACCCTTTTTACTGTAGGGAAGAGGGCCTTGGGATGACAGTTTCACCCACTTGGTTTGCGCTTCTTGGCGGCTTTAGGGTTTAACGCTTTAGGGTTTAAGGGTTTAGGGGTTTAAGGGTTTAGGGGTTTAGGGTTTAGGGGTTTTAGGGTTTAGGGTTTAGGGGTTTAGGGTTTAAGGGTTTAGGGTTTGCCTTTGGTTAGCTGGTACTGAAGGAATGGGAAAGAACATGGAAACTACTATAGTGAATGGCTTTAGGATTTAGGGTTTACGGTGTGGATGAAGGAATGGAAAAGAAAATGGTGACTAGAATAATGGGTCATATAGGGACTACTATAGGTATCCATTCCTTCATTCCTAGCTAATCAAAGGCCAGTTTAGGGTCTAGGGCTTTCGATGAGTGTATACAGGGGTTTTCTAGGAATAATCATTATCCCGGAACTGCCGTTGAACATCATTTCGGAAGGTATGTACGCTGGATCCTTGACCCCACACCCTAACTGTTAAATCTACCCCACAGCTGAAGATACATTGTATGGGCGTCTGAGATCTCGCAAACACTGCAAGATCCAGAGACTTGGCCGTGTAGGGTCAGAACTGCCGCTAGGCGCAGAGGAAAAACGGGATTTCGCGCTGTTACAGGCTTCTTTTGCAAGGGTAAGTATATGCCATCGCACGCAAACCCCTAAACCCTAAACCTGTAGGATATAAAATATGGCATCTAAAACAGACCTCAAGATGATAGCGGTGACTATTCAGGCCCCTGCATATACCCTAAGGCCTGCCATCACGCCCTGCAGCAAGAAGAGTCCGCACTTGAGTAGCACCTTTCCAGCCTTATGACCTCACGCTTGAGGAACCCTAGGTTGAGCGTCCGAACTGTTTTTTCAGCTGCCTGGTGGTCAGTGATGAATGTCATTTCACAGATTGAATTCCAGTTGCCTTGCCTAGACATGAAACAGGCCTGATGTAGGTATTGGGTTGGAGCACAGACAGCTGATGGCACGCACGCAGCTCTTATGGAAACTGAGGGTAGTACCTAGCCCCAAGGCCCCAAACGCTTGAAATGCAAGGCGGGGGAAGGTAGAGCCGTACCAAGCAAGATGAAAGTAGGTAGGCAAAGATTTAGGTTCAAATTGCTTTTGGGCCTCCGTCTGGATTGAACTAAAATATATTGAGGATTTCAAGATACATTTCCTCGTTTTGGGAACGGTCCTCCTACATGCAACAAGCGTGCCCAATAAAGCAAGTACTTGCTTAAGAGAGCAGCGCGCAAGCCATCCGCCCCCATGTCTGCTTCTACATTGTAACTCCAAAGCTTCTATACCCCTATCTAGCCCCTATATCATTCCTACCCTGACCCTAAACCCTAAACCCTACATAACTCTTCAAGCACTTGGCTCTGAACTTCAAGCCCTCAGGCCCAAACCCTGAAGTTGTTTAGGGTTTAGGGTGTGGCGGTTTAGGGTTTGGGGTTGTTCAAAATTGGGTTCCCTGTGTGGGGCTTCTGTAACTTGGGTTTCTCAGATATTTAGGGACATAGAGGGGGACGACCCATCTTCGGAAACCTTGAGCCCCAAACCCTATGTCCGACGTACCCCTAAAAAAACCTTTTATAGTCCTATATGACCCTATATAACCTGAAATAACCCTTAGGGTTTAGGGACTAGGGTTTAGGGTTTAGGGACTAGGGTTTAGGGACTAGGGTTTACGGATTCTATTCCTCGGCAGGTTCCATCTCTTTGGGGCCAGGATTCTAAATCCGTGTCTGGTAATATACTTCGCCCCAAGATCCAAAATCCCTATATCTCATCCCAGTTTCCATTTGAGTTTGAAATATCTTTCCAAGTTGGTTCTCCATTATCGTTGCAAACCCCATAGACCCCCAGATTATATATCCCAAACCCTAAACCCTGAATCCCTAAACCCTAAGCCCTAAACCCTCATACCTAAACCCTAAATCCCTAAATCCCTAAATCCC
>CAJNIZ010009413.1:0-10329 GCA_905231905.1 Symbiodinium pilosum
ATATAGGGGGTTATATAGGGGACTACTATAGGGGTTATTAAGGGGATACTAGGAGTTTAGTGATTCCTCCATGAATTTTTATTCCAGGCCTGTGCTGTATACCTCCGGAGGTCCTTGCAAACTGCCTAAGAAGGCTCAATGTTGAATGGGGGTTTGCCCGCCGGAGCTCAAGAGGAAAAGGCTGTTGGCCTTTGATTGAGGCAAGCCGTATTAGACACACCCTGCAGCAACCTCAGCTACATTAGGTGCATCCCTCACCCAGTAATAGTGATTATAAGGGATAATAAGGAAAATATTGGGGGCCTCTTATATTCCGATTATACCACTATGATAGGGTGGGAGGTTGTCCTAAGAGGCTCTACCCAAAACCCGCCTAAACCCAACATCCTACGTAAACCCTAAACCCTAAACCCTAAACCCACCCAAAACCCGCCTAAACCCAACATCCTAAACTGCAGGCTTAAGCCAGGGCGAGCCAGCGCCAAAATATTTGACAGGCGGTGGGTTCTGAAGGTTTAGGGTTTAGGGCTGAGAGTTGTGTAGTTCCCAAAACTAGGGTTCAGGGTTTAGGGTCTAGGGCTCGTTTTTTATCGGACCTTTTTCCTTTGCAGGAATGCTAGGGTTTGAGGGGTTTGGGGTTTAGGGGTTGTTTAGGGATAATGGAAAAGAAAATGGAAGCTACATATTTAGGGTTTAGGGTTTAGTAGGGTAGTTCCCAAAACTAGGGTTCAGGGGTTCAGGGTTTAGGGCTTGTTTTTTATCGGACCTTTTTCCTTTGCAGGAATGGTAGGGTTCGAGGGGTTTGGGGTTTAGGGGTCTATAGGGGTTATTTAGGGATAATGGAAAAGAAAATTGGAAGCTACATATTTAGGGTTTAGGGTTTAGTAGGGTAGTTCCCAAAACTAGGGTCCCATTCTTGTACCCCTAACTATCAGGTGCCGTGATATAATCTAAAACCAACAAGGCCCATAATTTTGAGAATAAACCCCAAACCCTAAACCCAGGGAGCAACCCCCCTCTGACTTTCGACCAAGTACAACGCTTACGCATGTGATCCTGCTTGGAAGCTTCTCAACAAAAGGCCTAAATAAATAGCCCCTTCGGGCGGCCTTGTGGGCACCTTCTGATGCCCCGGTTTCCCGGAGGCTGTTAGGGTACCCCTAAACCCTAAAACCTAAATCCTAAAACCCTAAACGCAGGACCCTAAACCCCTACGATTGACGAATTGGGAGATCTAGCCTACCAGTTTCCCAAGCTGCTGAACTGAAGTTGGAGTTTTCAGAGGCTATGCCTTCCTCTAGGGGCCTACAGAAAGGTTATAATGGGGTTATATACAAGAATGGAAAATAAAACGGAGACTACTATAATGGGTTATATAGCGTTTAGGTGTTGGGGTTTAGGCTTTAGGGTTGATATGGTTTATAGGGTTTCGGGTTTAGGCTTATTTAGGGTTTAAGGGGTTAGGGTATAGGGTTAAGGGTTCATAGGGCTCATGGATTACGGCGTAAGGTTGCCAGCCCGTCACCCTCCAAAATGGTATAGCGAGCTCCGGCGGTAGTAGGGGCGGGACGCTTCAAAATAGCAACTTGAAGCTCTCCGAAGACGATTTTAGGGTTTAGGGTTTAGGGTGACAACTTTCGATTCAATGAGAAAAATTGCCCTAGGGCTCCCAGTTACCTAAATAATGGGAACTGGGCTCTATATATCCTATAGTTACATAGCCCAGTAACCTACTGTTTAGGTAGCAGGGAGCCTTAGGGTTGACAAACAAGACAGACGAAAGCTGCTATGTAAGGAAGCGATTTTTTTGGCACTTCCGCCTACGTAAAAGAAAGAGGGCCTGTGCTGGTCAGTTACACTTCTTCGTGCTACATTACGTAACCCAAGTGAGTAGCCGTTTTTGGCCGTTGAACCAAGTGAGATCATGTTCCTGATCTAAACTACTAATCCCCAAAGGAGGATATGATCTTACTCTATATTGAACGGTCTATAGTGTCCCCACGTAAACACCTCAATACCCTCAACACTAAACCCTAAATCCTAAACCCTAGACCCTCAATCCTGAATTCTGAACCCTAGACCCTAACGCCTTTTTTGCATCTGGGCTCGCACACAGCCAGACCCTAACGCCTAAACCCCCAACTACGAAACCTTTCCAACCTTGGCTGAAGTCCAGCCAAGCAGCATAAACCTTCTTTCCTCCGAGACCTCCGGAGCAGAGAGATTTTGGGCTCTAGGGATGGGTTTGGGGTTTAGGGGCCTTTGGGGTAAAAAACGGTTTAAGGATTAGGGTTTGCCATTTGCATGGCCAGGATTAGGGTTTAGGGATGAGGGTTTAGGGATTAGTTAGGGTTTAGGGTCTAGGGGAAAAGGGTCCACTCCTTGGGAAGCACCATAATAAGGATTATAATACTTCGGGGTCTATATTTGGCCCCGCTATTTTATGGCAACTGCCATTTAGGACGTAGGGCTTCGGAGCACGGCTTGAGATCAGGTCCATCTTTTTGAAGGTTCCTGTGCTGGCCCTAAACCCCTAAACCCTAAACCCCTAAACCCCCAAACCCTAAACCCTAAACCCAGTGTTGTCGGTCTAGTACCCATCACACTTGCAAGACCCTTTTCAATTCGCGACATCATCATCATCATCATCATCCCCTAAGGCTCCCAGCTACCTATATAGTAGGTTACTGGGCTATGTAACTATAGGATATATAGAACCGAGTTCCCATTATTTAGGTAACTGGGAGCCCTCGGGATCATCATCAGCGGCAAGAGTCGACAGCCGTGTGCACGTCAAGGTAAAGAAAAAAGGTGCCCAAGTGAACAAACTACAAAGCCAGCAGCCTGTGCTGGGGATAGATATCCCTAAACCCTAAACCCCTTATTGGGGGCACCTGAGGCGCTCCCATGAATCTGGGACTGAGGGATCAAATTTCAACACCAACCCGAGGAACGGGTTCGGGCAGATCCGAAGTGCTTTGTTCTGGACCTCAACAATGGTGCGCAAGTGGCTTTTGTGTTATAGTTTAGGAGGACCCCCCCCCACCTTGTAATAGTGGTATACTAGGAACACAAGAGGACCCCAATATGATCACCATTATGTTCTGTGGTCACTATCACTGGGTGGGGGGGTCCACCTAGATGATACTATACTCCCTCAGACCAACTTATTACTAGGAACTGGTACTACTCCTGAACGTATGTGTAGCAGGTCAAGCTCAGCACTTGTGGTCAGCATCACTACCATCAACATCCTCATTATTCTGTCAACACCCTCATCATTCCCATCATCATCATCATCAACAACATCAGCATTTATTTTCATTAATATTATCATCACCCTCACCATGGCAATCAACGCCAACCATCAACAACGATCTTCGGCATTATGGGTGACCACAACCAACATCGCTACCATGTCATCAGCAGCGAGACCATCATCACCGCCGACGTGATCCCCACCACCACCGTCATCAGCAACAAAGTCGTCGTCACCCACATCCTCATTATCATCGTTGCCCTCCGCAGCATGAATTGCTACCTCGGAGCCTTTGACTTCTAAGAATGTGGCAAGCTACCTCCACTCCGCAAATGCCTGGACATTGGATCTGTAAGCCCTAAGCCTTTCACTTCCACCTGGCTTGCGTGCTGCAGCTGCAGAGTAAAACAATTTGAAGCACCTCCGACCAAAAAACCTTGAGAGGGACCTCTATGCTGACAGGTCCTCGGATCCCTTTGCACCCCTCTCGGTAACAAGTGGTGCCTTTACTTCGGAGGTAGTCGCCAGCAGCGATGGACGATGTCATTATCTCATCCTTCTGCGCAGAAACACCTCACTGCAAGCGTTCGGATGCAGATAAATGCCCAAAGATCACCTTCAAACCATAGAAGGAGCCGTGTTGTAAGTCATACAGTAAATCATTGGGGTTGCGCTTAAAAACATGGACCCTTTTTGGTTATAGACTGTATCACGGCACCTAAGTTTTCGGGGTACCAAAATGGGACCCTAATTCTGGGAACTACCCATTGATGTTCCGGATGAGCAGGGTCCCGGGTGCTCCCGACCACCGCTCCTATCAGGTGCTATGTTGCAGGCCAGGAAATCTAAGCCAACAGCTGTAATACTTTGGGTACTGCCTAGGGTTTAGGTGCCTCCACCCGTTAACGTCAGTATCTTATCCAACCGTTACTGAGTGGGGCAGTACCCTAGATCCCAAACCCTCAACCGCCCACAGCTGTACTACTTCAGACTTCAGACACCAATCTTGCTGAAGATCTTCATCAAGTCCTGACCGGCTCATGCGATCCCTAGGGCTTCAGGCTTTCAAAGTTTAAGGGTCTTAGGGCCTCAGGGTTCTAAAGTTTAAGGCTTAAGGGTTTTAGGGCTGCAGGGTTTCAAGTTTAAGGGTTTTAGGTTTTATAGGGGTCTAAGGTTTAGGGTTTTAAGGTTTAGGGTTTTAAGGTTTAAGGTTTAGGACTCAGCCCTACCCTTACTAACTCATTCACCAGGCCTTGAATACCTGGACCCCCAAAGTATGCAGAATAATGCCCTTGCTTCTTTTAGGGCTTGGGGCCATTGTTTTACCCACGTTGGGAATTCAAGTATTAGCTATGGCCAAGCACGTGGCAGCATGTAGTGATCATCTCAAAGGAAACCAACGGGTGAACACTCTTCCCCGAGCGTCTGAACATCTAATCTAGCAGAAAGAAATCGTGTTGAGCCTAAATTACACGCTAGCACCTAGTTCGATCCAAAAGGCTTTTGCCCCAGGGTATCTATATAGAAATCATCTTGACCTCAACTTGCACCCTCTCTTAATAATTGGACCTTCCCTAAGGCCTTAAACCCTAAACCCTCAAACCCATGTAAACTTACCATTACTTAGGATTCCCAAATTTCCTTACAAAATTTCAACTTTTAAAAATCTTAAACCCAAAATGACACACCCTCCCAAACCCTAAGTCATGGTAATAAACCCTGATCCCTAAACCTTAAACCCTAAATCCCCTAAAGGCTCTACATCCCCTAAATCCCCAAATACCCTAAACTCCCTAAACCCTAACTTCCCGCCCTTGGAGAGCAACCCCAACTTCTAGGTTCCCCAGTAACCCCATAATAACAAGGGTGCCCTTCTTCCTACTGTTCAGCTTTAATAAGGAGACCCCAAAATAAAAAGGGTAAAAGCCTACTACTGGGGTACCTAGACTTTGGGAACTTACGGATGAGCTTTTTGCTGCTGCCCTGGGACAAAATGACATAGGCAACTTTGTTTTTTAAAGGATGTTTAAGGTTTTGGCTTTAGGATGTCGGGTTTAGGGTTTAGGTTTATAGGGTTTAGAGTTTAGGATTTCGGGTTTAGTTTAGGGTTTAGGGTTTTAGGGTTTTAGCGTTTAGGGTTTAGGTGTATAGGGTTTAGGTTTTTCGGGTTTAGGGGCTACATGGTAGCCGCCACGTACACGCGAAGCCGGCCCTGGAAACAACTCAAATTGCAGAGTTGGCTTAGGTCTAGGCGTTAGTTAGGGTTTAGGGTTTAGGGTTAGGGCTATGATAGGACCTCCCCGGAACAATTCGGTCCTCCGGGGTTTTTGTTGCATTGTTCGTCATGAAGAGTACCTCAGAAGCTCTGGAAGCATCGGCACGTGCTGCAGAAAATTAAAGACAAGGAAGACAATATAGGGTTTGGGGTAGAACGTTTAGGATATCAGAACAGTGGTTATAGTGCAGATTATGTCTATATTCCTGAGGTAGCAAGCAAAACGCATAACATCTGATTTTCCACGGTATGCGGCATTGGATTGGTACCAGAATGCAAGGAAGACAAGAATCAAATAGTTTACTAAATGGTAGTTCCCATGAATAGGAGGACCCAAGTATAGACCCCTAGATACTCTATTCCTCATTATTGGAAATCCCAAAATGGGAAATCCCTATAGGTAACCGTTCACAATGACACAATACCCCTAAACCCTCTCGCAGCACCCGGCTCCACGTTTGCTTGGAGGCGGGAGACCCTGAAACTGGAACCCTGAACCCTAAAACCCTACACGCCTAAATATCTTACCTGCGTTGGGTGTCCAAAAGTATATAGAATAATTGCTTGCTTGACTCCTTCTATCTTCTTTTAGGGTCCAGGTAAACCAGAAACCTCACATCCCGGAGCCCTTCGCCCGAAACCTGAAGACGCAGGTCCTACACTAGGGTTCAGGGTTCAGGGTTTAGGGTTCAGGGTTTAGGGTTCAGGGTTTAAGGTTTAGGGTTTATAGGGTTTAAGGTTCATCCCAGAACCTTTCGTCAAAGCAGCGGTCTTCCCTGCTGCCCGCAAAGCCTTCGCAAGGGATCTCGGCTCTGCTGTATGTCCCTAAATACGACGGCCATACTATGCACGGCACCTAGAGATCAAGAGGACCATAATATCGATGACTTTCCCATGTATAGGGTAAAGAATGGACCATTGGGAATACAATTCCTTCAATGAAAGGGGGTCCTAACCACACAGGGTACCTACATTGCAGTCATTTCGGGGACAGCTATTTTGAACAACTGCCAGTTGAAGTATGGTACACACATGCTACATATTTGCGCCGAGGCAATATATCACACTTGTTCAGGCTTGCCTAACGGGATCATCTCAGAAAGCGTCAGGACTTGGTGCGAGGGGAACAAAAGCCCAGGCAAAAAACTTGCTGGTTCTAAGTAGGGAATATTCCTGGCCATGTTTGGGTGCCTTACTGTTTGTTAGTAGATAGAATATGGAGTATATGGGGATCACAATATTATATTGAACAGTTCCATCCTCTATCTACTTAACTTACTGGTTGCTAGTGGGGGAAAAGGCAATACAATCCCTATATCATCCCCATATAACATACTCCCTTATTCCCTACTAACTCCCAGTAGGTGAACCCCCGCTGTCCTCCACCGCTTCGCCAGCCCCCGGAATCGGCGTTCCAGCATTGTGGATGACTCCATCGATATCCTCAGTTGCCGAGGGTCGCCCAGTTCCGGAGGCCCATGAGCACAACATAGGTTGGGTGGGTCACAAAAAAATATCCCAATAGACTGTCATGCTTGTTATAGATAATTACTCCACGAAAGGAACCCCCAATTTCGGGAAGCCACCAACTTTTCTGCAAGTACACAGCGGATCATAAAAAGCAACCCACTCTTGAAGCCTGTATGGCTTAGGGAGGCAATGCATGGTGGATGTCTGTAGCATTTATGCGGAGCCCTGAACCCTAAACCCTGAACTCTAAACCCTAAAACCCCGAGTCGTGAACATCCTGAGATCCGACAGCAATGGAGCAAAGACATGATGAAGAACTGAGGCCTGACGCTGACAATCGGAGTGTCCATTAAATGGAGAACCCTACTAATGTTTAGGGTTCCATAAACCGCGAACCCCACTATAGACCCCAACATATGAGAACCCCCCCCAAAAAAGTACCCTCATTGTGGCGTTGTGGGACAGAAGCCCTAAGCGCTAGGCCCTGAACCCTACAGATCCCTACATATGCCTATCGAACTTATATAACCCCTATAAACCCCAAACATGAACAGAAGAAGGCATGCCAGGAGTAATTTCCCAGTGTACTCCAGGGTTTTTCATTCCAAAGTTTGAGATGAAACTACCGTGCTCAAACTGCTCTGTTCGGTGAACCCGCGGTCAATCTCAAACCAGTTTTTGAACCTTCTGAGAAAAATAAATAAATGAATATGTATATATATATATCCTTGAACCTTCTCAGAGAAACAAAAAGTATACATATAAATGGGTATAAATATATACAAACCCCAGATGGTCAAAGATCTCTTCATTCAGCGACTACGTTTGTAGTAGGGATTGACAACTGAAAGTTCAAGCTTCTCTCCTGAATACCTTTCAGGGGTGGGCCTCGGGTTTTATGGTTTAGGGGGTTTAGGGGGTTTAGGGCGTGTAGAATTTAGGTGTTTAGAGTTTAGGGCTTGGCCTACTTTTGCCCAACTGCAGGAAGTCTATATAGGGACCCACATGGTAACAGGAACCCCACCCTCGGGATCCGCACTATAATGCGTTCAACCAAATCTCGCTGATCTTTGGGTTTAGGCTTTCGGGATCTTAAGGTCCACCCAGAACCCTTTCTCTCTAAACCTGACCAAAACTTCAGACGCCCTTCCGCCAGTTCAAGATTTGTCTAGACATCTATATCGGGTTTACTACAGAAATTGAAGGATATTCACAATTCAACCGTGTGCCCTGAGCTCTATGTACACTCTGAAGCCTAGGCTCTCAAAACAACCAACCATTCAAAAAACCAGGGTGAGGAAAATCCAGGTCACCACCAGATTTCTCCTCTAGTCTCTTCAAAGTACCATTCAATGGATAACACGAATGTTGCATAATGTGCCTACCTAGGAAAGCACTGACCTTCAAACCTAGCCTGAGGGTCCAAGGACCCAAATAACAGGGCTTTAGGACCCAAATACCATCACTATTGTAATATTCTGGGCCCTAAGAAACATGTTAGTTGGGTCCTCGGACCCTTAGGGCTAATCGGCTAGTCTCCCTAAACCCTAAACCCTAAACCCCTGAACCTAACACCTTAAAACAGCTCAACGCTTCAAAGATGAACGACTTCATTCGGCGGATCCATCGCCTGAGAAAATCGTTCCCAGGGTATATAGGGACATTGTGGGGAGAATGGAAAAGAAAATGGAAACTACCATTTGAGCCATTGTCTAAACTCCTAGTATCCCCCTTAATAACCCCTATAGTAGTCCCCTATATAATCCCCTATATAACCCCCTTTTAAGGAGTTTAGACTACAGCTCATTTAGGGTAGGCTGCTCACCTGGAGGTTCTGGACGCAGGGTCTACCATGCCACAAGCCAAAATGGAATTCCACATATGCCTGGAACTTATGCTTAAGGTTTCAGGTTTGGCTTCAGTCCAGCTCATGCATGGCTTTGCAGACATGGCGCAGGGCAGAGGTTTAGCTGCTGAAGGCAACAGGGCCCTGTTCTGAATAAGAAAAGGGTTTCAGGTACCCCAACTCCTGAAATTAGGACCCCGATATCTTCGTATGATAAATTAATTGTAGCCACATTATCGCGCAATGACAACGTAGCACGCGTGCCGGCTGGTGTGTAGACACAGTATTGCGCAGATGGGACACTGCGCAATACGTACCCTAGTGGTGTCCTCCGTACTCCACTGCCTTCCAAAACAAAACCACATGCTAACAAATCTGACGCTAACTAATTAAGTTGGCATTCTTGAGCCTGCCAACAGTTGGATAATCGTCGCGAGGAGTTGCAGTTACCAGCCTCTGAACCTATTGTCAAGGAAAGCCCTGCCCTTTCACATTCTGCATTGGCTGAGTGTATGTAGGGCTTTACACAAGTGCATAATATATATATATATACATATCGCAAGTGCATATTACATATATAGACACATATATATATATGCAAACATACATGACGGGTGTTCCTTGTCATATTTGCTGCAGGCTCAAGTATCCCCCTTCATAACCCGTATACCTAATAACGCTCCCCTACGCAATCCCCTATGTACCACCCTTTAAGGAGTTTAGACCATAGCTCATATGAGGAGCCATAAATGAAGAACCCCGGCCATGGGCCACGTAGCGACCGGATCATGCAAAGCTCGCCACATATCAGCTACGGTCAATATTTCGCCGGAGAAATGGACATGGGCAGGGTTTAGGGCTTGGGCGTTTAGGGTTTAGCGACTACATTAGGGACTATGCTAACCTGCAAGAGCGACCCCTATGTCCACTGTTGAAGGTCCCTTAATAAGGCTTACATTCACAGTAGCTCATGCCATGACCTTTGGATTCGATGGAACAAGGCGACTTCCCAACAAGCTGTTGAGGGGGATGGCTAGTGTACCTTCTAAATCCCCTCTCGTATAACTCCCACCCATGGCTGATAATGTGTATTCCCTTCTTATATGATGTGTATTTGAAGTACCCTTCTTATTAGAGCCATACGGAGAATCTAGGACCAGGATGTTGGTCATCTTTCAATTTAAGCTTCCACGTTATACTCTCACGTGCCCTCTTCCAACCGAATGGAACTGCATGCAGGCTGCTTTGAAGAGCACTGTAGTCATCATAGGGCCATGGAACTGCACGCAAGCCCTTCTTGAAGGGACCCTAAACCCTAATGTTATCTTCACAGCGCCCTGTTGGAGTGGGAGCTCTAAGCCCTTTGCCAAGCTACTTATGCTTTGCATTCGACGCGCAAAGGCGGGTCGAAGCCACTCGCCGGTTCCAAAGAAGAAGGCCAATGCCTCCCAGAAGAGGTTTAGGGCTTATAGTCCCCCT
>CAJNIZ010009413.1:10335-26908 GCA_905231905.1 Symbiodinium pilosum
CTACTTAAGGGGGACTGTAGGTTTCGGGGTTTAGGTCCAAGTACGCGAACTATGGAATGTTACGTCCCAAGTACTATTTGGGCCCTCACGGACAGCAAGGTGTATGTGGCATACAGATATGGGGGCTTCCGAAACAAACAGGGGTCGCTTTTGGGGGGAGTCCGGTTTTTTAGACCTGAAGTTTGTTGGTCTTGCGCCAAATCATGCCCCACCTCGACTTTCATGAGGCCACTTCTACGCCCCCACTTCCAAATACGGCTGGACATGCCACTAACATTGTAAGGCCTAGCCATTTCCACAGATGCAGGACTTCTACGTGCTTACCGCATGCACATATGAACAGCCCAAAAACCGATCTCCTCGTTTTCCCATCAGAAAACATGGATTTCTACGTTATGTGTTTCTACTCTTGACCTTTCCCCATGTCTGGCACATGCCGATAAATTGTGTCGGTTCTATATAAACCGTCGTGACCCGGGTTTTGTCGCTGCTCACATGAACATCGAGAATTGATACCACATGCTGCGCTTCCAAATCGCGCGAAATAATCATGTGGCCCGCCCAGTTTGCCGAGTTCTGCTGCCCAAGGAAGTTGAGCCGTGTTGATGCAAAGCTCAGACGACCAGCGAAGGGTGAACCGAAACAGTTGGGAACAACTTTGGAAGGACGGAGTAATTAATGCGGTGTTGCTGGCCGCACACATTCCCAGAAGCACATCCTTCGCTTTGTTTGCCAAAAGTCCAGCGAGCTTTACAGAGGCACTACACTCCATCTACAGTAGTCAAAATGTGGATGCTTTGTGCGCACTGGGGTCTGTAGGCTATAATTTTACTTGATGTCTTGACAAGGTTCTTTGAACTTCGGACAAATTCCAGACTAACTTGCCAAACAAAAGCCCAAACACGGCGGGCTTTTCTCAGAAAGCTCCGACTGGTACCCTGCCCAAAACCACAGCAAAACATGTGGCGCCATTCAATCCGTGTCAGGTTCCATATTAGTTTGGGGGAGGGCCAGATAGCGCCTTGTAACTTGTTTGCCTGCTCCTTCTCCAGAACTAAACCCTGAGCCCTAAACCCTGAACCCTGAACCCCAAACCCTTAAGCGCGGTCCGTTAGAGCTTTGCCACCGCGGCTTGGAAGCTTTATCCTGATGGCTGGCCTTATAAGGGCTAAGCCTAAGTATGGTAGGATCACATAGACCCCAAAGAGTTAAAGGCCAACTATTCAGCTGGGTGTTCAGTAGTCGATGAATGCTACAGAAGGCTTTGAGTGAATGCCAGAAAAACATAGCTGGTTGAATGAGTTCTTTCCCCTCCCTGCTAAACGACCCCAACCTCAACGCAAAAGCCCTAGAGCCCAAGACCCCTAATGCTCAACCACAAAGGGGCCCACAAAGGACTATTGCAGGTATGGTAGGGCTCTATTAACTCCATATTCTAGGGGCTATTACTGTAGGGGTGATTGACCTAACAAATACCTAGGCCCTGCACCCTAAAGTTTTTTCTATCCAAGATTCACAAGCTAGCGCCCATGCTGCAACAGTAATCCCAAACCAATCCCAGAAGCCTGATTTAGAAGCCTTGATAACACCAGAACTATGATTCTAGATTCCTTGTAAAGTTTCGGTACAGAGGACTGGAGACCATATTGGCAAGGATTTAGGCACCTAAACTACATTATCCCTTGCTATAAACATAAAATGACCGATTTCCATTTCATGTCCCATGTTTTTTCGGTTGGTAGTCAATATGAGGGTACTTCACTATATTCTCCATATGCCACTTATAACCCGTTTAAATTCCTCATCCAGGCCCTCTGCAATAACAACCCTATATTCTAATGGTTCTCCCCACATGATCCATAGCCAACTTTGTTTCTATGCCTTCCTTTGAAGGAAAACTCAAAATTTGCCTTTCGAAGCACGATGGCGGCAAACCGTGCGCGAAAGTTAAGAAACGTGCGCGACACGTTCTCCACCCACTGGTTCTTGGACTCCACACAGGATCCATAGCAAGCGTAGCTTCTACGTTTTTGTCAGAGAAGCTGGTCAAAAAAACTTGTTGAACGCACATCGCACCATTGGCTTTAGAAACGCGATCGCGGCAAGCTGCGCGAGAAAGCTAAGAAACGTGCGCGACAGACCATCAGCTACATGATCTAAATCTTAAACCATATAAGTCCTAAACCCTGAACTCTGCCACCGGAAGACCCTAACCTCTGTAATGACAATCCTATATAGCCACTAAATCCGGCCTGCCCCTGCAAGCGCAATCGCCGCCCCCGCAGCTGAGCCCCGTGGCATGCCCATGGCTCCAGGAGTTGCGATTTAGGGTTTAGGGTTTAGGGTTTAAGCCCCTATAAACTTTAAACCCTAAACCCCAAAACCCTAAACTCCCCAAATCCTAAACCCTAAACCCCAAACCCTGAATCGCAGGGTTTGGGGGGCGCAAGGTCTGGCAGGAGTTTTGCTTGATGGGGAGTCCTATGTTGAGGACATGCTGCCAATTTTTCTTAGACACCTACATGTGAGGACGGTGGCTAAAAAGCCATGCGTGAAGTTTTCAGGGTTTCTGAGTCATGGGGGATTTCCCCAAATTCAGAATACTATTTCGGGTGTCGGGGTCTTATTGGGGTATGCCACAAAATCTTAAGGGTTATCCGCTCAGCTGCTGAGTGGAGTCTCAGGGAGAAACGGAAGCGTGCGGTTCTATGATTTGTTTGCCTTGGGCGCTTCACCCGACTCCTGAGGAAATGGGCTCACGGAGAACTGCGGCTCGGACTCACACGTAGCAGTGGCACGAACTCTTGTTGCGATTTCTCAAGAAAAGAGACCGCTGACACTGCTCAGTTGCATGCCTTCGGAAGCTTACGTTGTCAGCTATTGCTGATGCCGTCATGGAAATTGGCCTAAACTGAGCCATATCACTTCTCCTATATATGTCTTTGTAGCGGTAGCAGACCCCAAAACCCTAAACCCGTCTAAAGAAACAAAAGTTGAAGCCCGCATCTTTTGATTATATACACCCCCCCACCCCCCCCCCCGGCCCACCTGCCATTAAATCTGTCCCCAAAACAAACTGTCTCTTCTGAGGAATATTTGGCATTGGGTCTTGGGATCGTGTATAGTCTGACGAAAGTACTACCCTCGCTCGGAGCAGCTCCAAAGGGAGCTTCCAACACAGACGCAGGACCTGATATACAGAAGCCATACCTCCGGGGAGTACAACGAGGACCCCCAAACGAGGAACCTCAAGAAATAGGAGGACACTGGTAAGAATATTCCTATTCTGTTCCTACTGTGTTACTGAGGTTCCCTTTTTCGGGATTAGTCCCGTCAATATTTCTTCCAAACGGAAAGACGCTTCGTTGAGTTAAAACATACTCTGAAACGCTGCGCAGCAACTCTGGTTGACTGTGAAGTGGTCACAGGGAAAAGTTTGCATACAACTCTTGCCAAAGGGCATTTCCTAGGTCTTGAAACATTCAGCGCTTTCTCTAACTACATATATGAAGGATGTGTGACTGATGCAGTTTTCCATGGCAACTCGTATTTCGTCCTGCCTGGAAGACAACTGAACTCAACAACGGGGTCCTCCAGCAAGTGGCTTCCGTAGATCAGTAGCCTTGCAAGCATAGACTTGGTACAGGGTTTGTTCAGCAGTGATATATAGTCCCCCTTAAGTAGATAGAATATGGCTTTGGGTATATTATAATAAGATCCCCATATACCCCATATTCTATCTACTTCAGGGGGACTATAACACGGTTTTAGGTTTTGCAAGAACGCAGGAAAGTCAAACTGGAACTGCATTTGTCAAGGGTTTAGGGTTTAGGGCAATTCAATCCTGCTTAGTCCACCAATTCAAGCACCCCTACATATCCCCTACTAAACCCTCTACGCTATGAAAAGCCTGGCTGGGCCTGTGCAACCCAATATCTGTAGACACCCAGCCGCCTCCTTGAATACCCACGATCTACAACCAAAGAGGTAAGGTTTGGGGTTTAGGATTTCCGGTTAGGGGGACTTAATTACATAGCAGGTAGCTTAAAATTGGGACGACTAGGGTTGCTAGATGGGTTGAGGGGTTATAAGTGATAAGTATAGTTACTTAGGCCCCCCTGACCCTTCATGTAGGCTACACGAAATGCTGCCACCGAAGCCCTGCACCATCCTAAACTCTCCTCACCAAGGTCCGCAAAACTAGGGCTTAGGGTTTAGTGTTCAGGGGCTTAGGGTTTAGGGCTTTAGGGTTTAGGGCTTAGGGTATATTGCGAAGCACTGGTGTTATGCATCATGGCGGATATATATGCTATGGCTGAATTTTACTTAAGTGTCTCTTTCTGAGCCCTCTAGGTTTAGGGCTTAGGAGAAACCCGAAACTCTACCCAGCGGCTTCTTCGGAACGCATCCGCGGATGACACACGTACCTCAGCCACGGATTGTATGCTTCTCTTGTACCAACAAGAACTCTCCTTTGCTGCAGACTAGCGTAAGAGTTCGCCTAAACCCTAAACCCCCAAACCCCCTACAAACCCTAGGCCCCTATACCCTAAAACCCTAAAGCCCTAGAAACCCTAGAAACCCTAAACCCCCCAAACCCCCTACAAACCCTAAGACCCTAAAACCCTAGAAACCCTTAGAAACCCTAAACCCCAGGTGCCCATAAAATGTGGTGGCACTTCTGGGGATGCTGGCCCTTCCTTGGGGATCGTAAGGGGATATTTGGGGTTTTAGGGTTTAGGGCTTAAGGGTATAAGGGTTTAGGGGTTATAGGTTTTAGAAGTTTAAGGTTTTAGGGGTTTAAGGGTTTAGGGTTTGGGGAGAGGTTGAGAGACCCCATATCATCATAATGAAGGGTTTAGGCTAACGGCTGAGGGCTTAGAGTGTGGGGGTTTAGGGTTTAGGGTAGCTTGAGAGACCCCACATGATCATGAGAAAGGGTGGATGGTTGTAATTTGGGGAAAGGAGCGGAGAGAACTGTTGTGATTCATGACATTGCAACATGATGTCTGCCTGCGGTGCTACTCCTGTGAATGTCCACAAATCACATGTATACGGAGTGCCAATAAGTTGCAACATTCTACATTCTACGGCACAAAAAAAAACTGCAGACCATGCTGAGGCCCCGGTTTTGGGGTTTGAGTGTTGATGTTTAGGTGTCTTCGACTGGAAACCTTGGCCTTAAACCCATGGCTCAAAGGAATGCGAGTATTGCTGGAGGGAACGCTTGGAAGTGTGCTGAAGTTGAGCTCTGCGTGAAACTGCGCTTAACACAACCGCAAAAAGGCCACCGCGAACTTCTCGTTGTTAGGAAAGCCAGGGAGCATGAACCCTAAAATTATGACCATGCAGCTGTCACACGATATATGATGATAGCAAAGTTTTCGTTTGGGGGGGGTTGGCTTGACTTTACCTCTCATAAAAGGAGAAAATTCTGCAAACCAATCAAAGAGAGGCTTTGCATGGGATGAAGCCGGTTTAGCATTTAGGGAGAGAATCGGAAGGCCGCCAAAATCGCGAAGGACATTGGATTCTTTTCTGAAACACATACGTGCCCCAAACTAACGTGGAAGGGCATCCTAAGAACACTATGAATAATATACAATTACTGTTGATTAGCATATCTACAACCACCGATATTCCTGATGCATCCTATAGATACTCATCAAGATCTGACATTGGCAGCCGCAACTTGGGTGCCCCTTTGCCGCTTTTGAGCCCTTTCTACTTCAACTTGGGTTCATAAAGCGGCTCTAATGGTGGGAACCCTAATGGGAAGCCTCAAGAATATAGCAGGAATATCATGGGAACATATGGGCTGCTCTCAAAGTTATGGGCCCCTTTCTATTACGGCACCTAATATTCAGGGGTACCCCAAAACGGGACCCTAATTTTGGAGACTAGCCACATGGACCTTGGTACTTGGTAAGGCCTAAACCCTAGAGCCTAGATCCTAACCACGCTCCTAAACCCTAAATCCTAAACCCTCAATTCTCTTGGTCAGCCCTAAGCCCTAAACCCTAGATCCTAAACCCTAAACCCTAAATCCTAAATCCTAAATCCCTAAATTCTCTGAGGCCCCTGCCGCCAAGGCCGCCAGTAGTCGTCTTCGTGCTGACGATTCCAAAAGGAAGCTCCGCTAGAGCCACCTGTTCGCCCAGATTAGGCTACAATCCCCCTTAGGGTTTAGGGTTTAGGATTTAGGGTTTAGGTAAATAGAACATGGCTTTGGGTATATTATAATAAGATCCCGGTATACCCCATATTCTATCTACGTCAGGGGGACCGTAGACTAGGGTCTAGGGTTTCTGGTTTAGAGTTTAAGGCCTCCCTGGTACTGTTTAGGAAGACCCCCCCCCACCCTGTAATAGTGCTGTATCAGGATTGTAAGAGGCCACTAATCTAGTTGCTATTCTCCCTTAGACTCACTATTACAGCGTGGGTGGTCCACCTAAGGTATTGTACTCCATTTTGTTTACTCAGGACTGAGGCGCCGGCCTGAAGGAACTCCGCAGTGTGAGAAGCTTGCAGTTATTCAGCCAGCTTATACATTAGGGGTTAGGGGTTTAGGGTTTAGGTGGACCCTCCCACCAGTAAAGTGAACATAGGGGATAATTCGGCTTATATGAGGGTCCTCTTATATTCCTATCATACCATTATTACAAGGGGAATCCTCTTAACTTATACACAAGATGTTCATACTGAGCTTGAGGGATAGTTTCAAACAACCAGACAACACAGCTTGGTATTTTACCCTAAGCTCTGAACCCTAAACTACTAATCACGCCACGAGTAAACACTCCGAGCGGAGGCCTAAAAGCCGGGGCAAGTCACTTTAAACGAGGCCTGTGACTTGAAAAGCCTGGACAAATTAGGCGGGTCGAGATCAGGAATACTTACTTAGGTCTACAAGGGCTTTATCAGGAGCAGTTTGTTTTGCGAGGCTACGAGTAGGCTGCGATTGAAAAGGTCCTAGTAATCAATACTCTTTGGGGGTGTTTATTGTCAGGGATATGAGGTATACGGGATTACTTTACCATAATCTGAAGTAGTATTTGGGGATCGGGTGTCTTCCATAATCACCTCCCTAGTGGTCCCCGGATTATTCCAGCGCGCATGCCCTGAAACTCCCAACCCGACTCTTGACCAGACATCAGAGACTAGCCCCGCAAATCTCAATTCCACTGCCCTAAGGCTCTCTTTTTTGAGAACCCCCACCACAAGACTTCCAAAGTATGTGCATGAAGGGCTTTGTGACTTATGGATGATGAGGGCTGAGCGATTTTTTTACATACTTTGGGGTCCCGGTATAGCCCCTAAGGAACGTAAAAACAGCCCAACATGTTCAAAAGGCCCTGAAGAGCAGGGGAATAAGGGTTTAGGTTCTGCGGGTTTAGGGGTCAGGAGTTTAGGCAGATTGCTTGCTAGAACAGATTGCCATAACTGCAGTTCAGCAATATAGGCCTTTTGTTGAATGGAGGGTGCCGCCATAGCAACAGGCCGTAAACCCCAACACCCTAAACCCTGAACCCACAAACCCTAAACCCTGGTGTAGGGTCTTGGATAAAACTCACAAAGCTGAGAATCTCCCGAAAGCATGTTTTATGTCCCCAAGTGTTTGGAAACTCAAATAAATCCTGAATAGTAAAGCTTTAACTCCTGGCCCACAAGTCCAAAACCTCGACCGGACCCTAAGTAACCTTATTTGGGGACGTCCAGCATTTAGGGTTCAGGGTGTAAACCCTAAGCCGCAAAATCCAGCCTTGGCTTTGTACCTGAGAGGTACAGGAAGTGACCGGTGCTTTAGGGAAAGTAGGAAGTACATGTAAGCTATAGTCTAAACTCCTAGTAACTCCCTTCACGAACCCTACAGTATTCCCCTACTACATGATCCCCAATATAACCCCCCTTAAGGAGTTTAGAACTTATAAACCCTAAACCCTAATCCCTAAACCCTACGAGCCCCTTTAAGGAGTTTATAAACGATGGCTCATGTCAGAGGGCGGGTTGCGGCATCCAGGTGTTAGGGTCGAGGATTTGGAGTTTAGGGACGAGGGCTTAGAGGGTAAGAGATAGGGTTTGCTGGCAAAGAACTCCCCAGAAGCCCCACCCTAAACCCTAAACCCTAAGAAAATTACACACCTTGCCATTGGCATCCACCTCATCTTTGACAGTTACGGGGAAGAACAAGTGTGAAGCTGAAAGTCTCATCCACTTGTATGGGCGCCTGGCTTGGGTGGGTCTCTACACAGGGTTTCACAACGCGAGGCCCCTGGTTGTAAGTTAGGGTTTAACTGGCTTAAGTTAATGATAATGACAGTAAGTCTGGTTTTAAAGTCCTAGAAATTGCCGGTCTGAGACCTATAAGTATAGTCATGCAAGTCGCCCCCCTCCCCCCCTCCCGTCGGGCTTACATGTCGACTTGGAACTCTGTGGAGCTGACCACCTTGCGACACTTGGGTTCCTAAACCCACGGTCCCGCTTGCAAATCATCTAGCCGTGCTCATATGGCTAAAACCCAGTTTAACAAAGAGAGCTAGTTAGCAAGACCCCCGAACCTACGGGTCGAACATGGTCGAACCGTTGTTTGGTGTTTAGGGGTTTAGGGTTAGAACATCCCAAGATCATGATGGACCGTGCCAGGGGCCTGTTCTCCTACTGTAGAAATTGTTTAGCTAGTCCATATCAGCTTTGCTAGTCCAATGCTTGGTACCCCTGCTTCATTGTCAGCGCGGTCGCCAATTGTCGGTGCTGTAACATGTTGACTTGTGCGTGATGACTGCTAAAGTAGACCAAGTTGATAAGTGTGATTCCTACCAGCTACTTGAAGCGTAGGCCTCACCCCCGCACCCCAAACTCAAATCTCAGTTCCCTCAAGAGGGGGACCCCAATATATTCTAAATCCTGATTGTGGGGACCCCCCCCAAAGAGGCACCCCTAACTTTGGGAAACTCCCAAAAAATTTTTGTTGCTCCAACCCCAACCGCCGTCAGGCTGAAGTATGGGCCTCATCTGAAGGTTTCCCAATATTATGGGTACCATTTGGGAGGTCCCCATGCTAAGGACTATAGGATTTGGGGTCTGCATTAGGGTCTCCCCTATTTTGGGAAACTACCATGTTCATTGGGCAGAGCCTTCAGGACTTGGGGTGGACAAAAAATTGGGAAAGTCAACATAATAGCTACAATCAGTAGTGAGCTCATTTGAGCTCACTAGAATTTGCCCTGGGTAAGCCCTGCCTCATACACAGGCATGACCTTCAGTGTTTCAGCCGAAGTCAGTTTCTGAACGAATGGGAGCTCCCGACAACAGGGGTCCAGGGGTCCCTGGGCACCCCAAGCCTAAATAGGGATTATAACGAGATTCGGAGGTTCTTATTGTTAACTCTCTAAGGAGTATTTTGAGAAACTCCCAAATCCCTGCACTCTAATGCCTAAGGCCGCACTTAGCATAATCTTCTCTGCGGTCATCATCCAAATCATCACACACATACACTGTCATATGGGTGATTGTCAAAATGTTGGTCCTTTTTTGGGTACCCTAAATATTAGGTGACAATAAGGGACAATAATTTTGACAACCTGGGCACTCTAAACCTTCGAAGACACTACAAGTCAGATGCCACGAACCCTGAAGCCCAACATCGTAAATTCTAAGCCCCAACTCTAAGGTGCCCTGAACCATCTCTCAGACCCTGGACCCTAAATCAACCCTAAACCGGAAACCCTGAGCCCTGTAAGCTCTACACTTAAGGTTTAGGGTTTAGGGTCAGACGCCCTGAGCTAAAATGTCTTTCAGACGGCGCCAGGACACTGCATGGCTGCCCATCGCGATCCACGCACGCCACCACTGCCCCCGCCTATGGTAAAGAGGTCGAAGTCGTACCTGCCAATTCAAGCCGTAAGGGTTTGTCTTCCTGAGGCCAAGTACCCCAAAACTAGGTGCTTGGGATTTTGGGTACTAGGAATTCTAGTACAGCTTTTGGATAAGTATATGATTATCAAGTACTTGGACCATTAGGGTCTAGTTTGAACGTCCAAAGGCTTCTCAGTTCAGGCTCATTAAAGCCTAAATCCTTCTGGAGTCTTGAGGTGGCAGGATTCAAGGGCATGTCTCTTGCTTATGTGGGGCCTATGAGCTATAGTCTAAAAACTCTGAGTATCCCCCTTAATCACCCTTATACTAGTCCCCTATACACCCCCTTCTTCAACCCCCTTTAAGGAGTTTAGACCCGAAACCCTAAACCCTAATCCCTAAACCCTTACATAAGCCCCTTTAAGGAGTTCAGATTATGACTCATATGCAGCATCCTACTAGCTTTTCTAAGTGTGGAAGCTCTGTCCAGCTCAACATGAGGCCGCGCTCTGAACCCAAAGATTGGTTTTACCGACCTGAAGAGATTGGCCTGAAATTTCTCCAGTTTGGGGTGGGAACTAAGTACTACCTGAACCCCAACAAGATGTAGAATAATGGCCTTTTGGGCTATACCTAGGTGTTTGGGGCGTTCATTTTTACCTACTACTTTTCTACGGTTCAGGTAGGAACTTGTGGCCTCTACAGATAAAAAATCCCGAATAAACCAGCTATTTTAAAAGAATTGCGAGACCTGAAGTAAGGAGATTTGTTTTGGGAATCATGCCCAATACGAACCACCACTTGGGGCGAGGTCCGGGTCATAATTTGCCCTGCGTAGGCTTGTACTGTACAAGCCTGTCACCCTGGAAAGGAAGATCTCTGAGACTACCCTAAACGCGCTCGAACCTTAAGCCTGAAAACCCGAAAGACAGCGAACAATCAAAAAACAGACTCAGACATCGTTAAAACCGAAGAATCACTGAAACCCAAATATCCTACAAAGTGCAAAAGAGGCTAAAGGAGCAAACGCCCTAAACAATCTATGTCACCAAAACCCCTAAACCCTAAACCCTAAAACCCTAAACCCCTAAACCAGACCACCCTAAGCCGAGCGGGGCACTGTTCAGACGCCGCTGCAGCCATCTGCCTGCAGCTGTTTGGGGTTCACAGTGCTGTAGTCCCACTTAAGTGGATAGAATATGGGGTATATAGGGATCTTATTGTATTAATTATACCCAAAGCCATATTCTATCTACTTAAGGGGGACTATAGGGTGTGAAGTTGAGGGTGTATCTTGGTCGTGAGCCCTTCTCCACATTACGGGGACACAGGCGCTCGAGCTGCCTAAGCTGCTGAGGGTTTACAGAAAGCATGTGAGGGGTATGGCGTTGAAGATTTCAGTGTTGAGGGTCGTCTGATGGCCTGCAGCAGATAAACTCTACGTTTAGGGCTTTAGGGCTTAGGCACCGCAAGATTCATAACTGCGCAAAGTTCTCCTTGCTAAATGAATGCCGACCCTAAGCCCTAAAGCCTCTAATCTTGTCTCGAGTTCTCAAAGTGGCCTTAGGAAAAGATTCCAAGGAACAGACGAGACCGAGATGAGCACACGCATCACTTTACCCACCCTTCCCCAAACTTAGATGTAAAAAGGTGCCTTCAAAGACCACGGTTCCTTTACAGGTCATGTTGCTACATGTTTCTTATTGGGGGCTGCAGGGTGATCCACGTTAGCTCGGCCTCCCTATACTATCTGGGCTACGCTTGCAAAAATAAACTTAACCCCATATTGGCCCCAAGCCTCAGCCCATACTTCCACCCCAGGTGTTTTTTGAGCCCTTTCCTCTTTGCCCGTGGCTTGCTGATTCCCTATCCACCCCCCTCGAAGATACCTCTTAATGGTTCGGTATGAACTAGACCCCTGATTAATAAACCCCTCCCCTTCATAGGGAGTATAATAGGAATCCTAATATTAAGGCCCGTAACAGGAGCGGGTTTATTAATCATGGGTCTACGATAGGGGGTGGCTGAGGGAACCCATAAATGGCCCTTTGCCTCCGTAGCGTCCACCACCAGGCGTTACAAAAGTTTGCCACCCTCTGGGGCTCGAGCCAAGGGGGCCAGCAAACAGTCACAGAGCGGTCACCGGTGGATGTCCAGGGCTTCCAAAACCCCTTAATTAAGGAATATACCCTATAATTCATGTTTGGAATCTGAGTATACTTCAGGGTATATTCCTCAATGGAGGGGTTTTAGAAATTTTGAATACACGGCCCAATTTCTAAATCCAGGTCGGCCACGTCATCGGTCGGGTGAGTCACGTCCAGGACTCTTAAGCCGGCGGACAACTGCGCTGGTGTAAAGGACATAGTTTAACTTACCATAATATGGATCCGTTGAAAATGATGGGATTTCATTAGGTCATTAGGGTAACTTTACCGTGGCTCCTTAACAGCAACCAAACAAGGATGCATAGGCGATCATTTGCTGAGGGGGAAAAACAGCAAGTGCTGGGAGAACCTACTTTCAGAAGTACTATTCGTCGCCCGCCTCTCCTTGACCCCGCGGTAGAACTAACATGGAACCTTCAAAGGAGCCCGTGGTAGACTACCAGCCTTTTAGGATGCCATATATGACTCCATGATCACCTGGGGGAGGGTACCAGCCGGCACAAGTGCGGCTTTGTTCCAGCTCCGTCCGGCCATGCGCGAGTCGCTCCGCGGACCAACGAGTGCTCAGAGGTACCCTCACCCCAAAGGGCTAAGGGAGCCCAGAAGAATATACAGGGATGGGGTTGAGGGTTAGGGTTCCGGTTGTCTCAGAACAGTCGCACCCCTAGTACCCCTAGAGACCCGATGTATAAAGACATTACCGGGGTTTGTTGCAGGGCAAGCGTAGGGATTGTTTAGAAACTCCCATGCAACGCTTTGCTGCATGGAGGGCGGTCTTCAAAGGTACCTTTCCTAGTTCCATGTTACTCTAGGGGGGGATGCCTGCGCATATGTACAGAACGGGCTGCACTTTTACTTGGCTAATGCCAGCGCAGGACAGAAGAGGAAGGCACTAATTCATGCAGTTGGGGCCGCCAAATGGCCTTTGCCCTGGGGATTGCGGTATCATCCCACTATACATGACGCGTCCCATTTTGACAAACTCTAAAACCATTCAAGGGACGAGATCCAGCTCGGCCAACGTACAGCATGCAACTGCTCAAGAATTCTGGGAATTATGGGCATAGTGGGGCGTGAAGCAGCTGTTTATCATAGGTCTTCTCACTGTAAAATTTACATACGGACTATTATGCCAGCACCAGGCAACAGAACATCCTTGATAGTTGTGCGAACAACAGGCAACAGAACATCCTTGATAGTTGTGCGAAATTATCGATATATTTGAGCGGGGCCGGGCCCTAAAGAAACTTCCCAAAGAAAACCTGGGGATCAATCCGGGAATAGCTGATTTCAGGCTCATGGTTGGGGCTTGTCTCAGGATGATCCCGATATACTGCTAGCCAGGACGCCCATGACTCATAATCTCCTAACCCCTAGACCCTAATCCCAGTTGAGGAACTCCATGTTGTTCAGATCTTCACTCCTAGTCAGGACACCCATGACTCATAATCTCCTAAACCCCAAACCCGAATTCCACTTGAGGAACTCCATGTTGTTCAAATCTTCCGCAACCCCCCCGCAAGGGGCCTGCGCGAGCCCTGCCATCCGGTGATTCCGATGCGCCTGCACCGCCTTTTCAGCCACGGTTTAGGGTTCAGGGTTTAGGGTTCAGGGTTTAGGGTTTTGAAAATTCATGGTGTGTGCTTGCTTCACGGTTGCTCGGGCAATAGGAAAATGTATTTGACCTGCGGGTCGACGAGCCAAACTGTGAGTAGCAAAGGGTGCAGGAGTGTTTGAGGGTTTCAAATACTGACTGTTTCGTACCTATAGTCCCCCTTAAGTAAATGGACTATGCGCTATGTGGGGATCTTCTTATAACATGTAACGTACCCAAAGCCATATTCTATCTACTTAAGAGGGACTATAGGCTCCTATACTCTGCCCGCTTTTGGGATACCTGACTTAATGTCAAGCATCACCTATGTACAAAATTAGGTACCCTCAAAACCGGGCAGGATTTAGCGGTCTAGGTAAGGCCATTAACTGAAGGATCTTTAATCGTCCCCTCCCCCAAATTATGAAAATCCCCCATCCTTCATATCAAATATTTCATTGTGGTATACGATTTGTTGTACGTATATGCGGAAGATTCCATATTAGGGGGGTGATTCCATATTAGGGGGGTGCGGGTCTTGACTTTACTTGGAGGGTCATGGGGTCAGGGAAATTAGTATTTATACTTATAATCCTATAAGCCATGAAGTAATCCTAGTGATCCCCATCACTAGGGAGGCGGGGTTCAGCTTATAGCGTGCTGTACTAAATACCTACTTGGAGGGCCAGGGGGACTTAGTAAGTAGGGTAATAACCCATAAAACCCATATAGTAACCCCAATTCTCCCCATTATTGACCTACTTACTCCATGGCCCTCCAAGAAGACCCTCCATCTACCCTCTATAAACCCGAAGTTCCCAGGATCAGGGACCACATACCCGTATTTGAGGGTATAAGGAATGTCTTGAGATTTACCCATATTATGTTTTCAAGGTCAATTTGACGTACCCTGTACCCTAAATATACAAGGAATCTAGACCCATGATGTTGCCGTGGTATCTCTGTGAGCTATCATTGGTCTAAACTCCTAGTGCCCACATAATAAGCCCTATAATACTCCCATATGTAATCCGCTAAGAAACCGCCTTTAAGGAGTTCACCCTAAGCTCATGTAGTACCTCCATTTTGGTATGGCTCCCACATGGTGAGCACCGCGGTCGAATCGGGGGGGATATGGTCTAAACCCAAAACCCTAATCCCCTGGTTCCTTCTGAACTTTAGAGCTGCTTTGGGGACGTACATGCAAAGACGGGCAAATATGCCACTGGATATCCGATGCAGAAATGCGCCTCGGGTTTAGCTTCCGGATTTTATCTTCCCATCAATATCGAGAACGTGTCTTCAAATACTCGCATCCAAGTCTCTTGAAATGTACCTGGAGGTTTATACACTCTACACCACTTTCTTGGGGACCACAGTCCGGCGAAGTAATAAATATGTCCAGATAGGACAGCGCGGCGAGATCTCAAACCCTAAGACCCTAAACGCACAAGCCCTTCTTATACGTAACGCAGAGCCTCTTATGTAGTTCGTTTTTGGGTATAGTAATATTATAGCCCCTTACCAGAAAAAATCACAAACCCAAGGAGGAACTACCCTTGGGTAAAGAAAGACGTGACAGACATCGCCAGAGGGAGTCCTGAACCTGCGACTTAAAGCTTAAACATCAGTCCTAACCTTACCAGCACGTAGGGTCCAAGTTCCTTGTAAGTATCTCTCTACCCCATAAACTATATGTCCACATTACTCTTAGTTGGATACTTGAAGCCCCAGGTAAGTCCCTAAACCCAAAACAACAAACCCTCCAACACCCTAAACACTAAACCCCTAAACCCCAACCCCCTTAACCCTAAACCCTTCAATAGGCTGGCTTCATCTGAATGAAGATGGCTGAGGCTTACACCGACTGGCAATTGTAGCCTTGGTCTCGCACAAGCTCCTAAAGGGAGTTATATAGGAGATTATGCACTTGGGGTTTACAGTACTTAGAGGGCTTACAGGGGGTTACATAGGGGAGTATGTATAGGGTGTAGGGTTTACAGTGCTTAGAGGGCTTAAAGGGGGTTGGTTATATAGGGGATTATGTATAGGGTTTAAGGTTTACAGTGCTTAGAGGGCTTAAAGGGGGTTATATGGGGGATTACGTATAGGGTTTGGGGTTTACAGTGCTTAGAGGGCCCAGGGGGCTAAGTTAGTAGGTTGTAAAGGCCAAAAATCAAGCTCACGCCAAATAGGGGACTTCTAGCCACGTTCGCAACCTATTTATTAAGTCCACTGAGCCTTCGCTTCATGTAGCCTTTGAAAACCGAAGCTGCAGTCACAACATACAGAAACCCTTTTCCGGGCATGAAACGGTACCTCTGAAGCTGTGGGCTTGAGGCTAGTAGATACAGGATTTTGGTGGCCCAGATCCCATCAGTTCAGGGCTTAAGGGAGCGTATCTAATTTGGAATTCAAGGAAACGATTCATGCTAGCCACACTCAGGCCCCTTCCATCTCAGACCTTGGTAGCCTACCAAGCTCTGTCTGCTGAAAGCCTAAACCCTAAACCCTAACCTCTAAGCCCCTAAACCCTAAAGCCCCCAAATTCGTGAAATCTCAGCCCAACCCCACACCCCAAGCTAACATGAAGGCTCTTTCCCTGACTACGGTTTAGGCTGTAGGGTTTAGGGACTTTATTCACCTTTCAAACAGAAAAAAAAGGCAACAGTATGGGTTCCATGTTACATGCGCCGTACACTCCAGCGAAGCCCACAACCCGGCATGCTAATCCCTAAACCCTACATCCAGAACCCAAAACACCCCAAAACCTACGCCCTAAACCCTGTAAACCCTATAAAACCTCAAAAAACTACACCCTAAACCCGGACCCCCCTGGGATACAAACGGCAGCTAGTGCCCCGGTAAGCAAGCCGCGAAGACCTGGAACTCGGTCTGGGGTTTTAGGAGTTTAGGGTTTAGGGTTTAGGGCTTCGGGGTTTAGGGTTTCGGGGTT
>CAJNIZ010009413.1:46209-60967 GCA_905231905.1 Symbiodinium pilosum
TAGGGTTTAGGGTCTAGGTTCCCCAGTAAACCCTAAACAAAGGTATCCTTTTTCCTACGGTTCTGTTTTAATAAGGAGACCCCCAAGTAATAATGAGGGAACCCTTTTTCCCACTGTACTGCTCTAATAGGAGGCCCCCGAATAGAAAGGGGAAAAGGGTACTACTGGGGTACCTAGTCTCCCCTATGGTTTTGGAGATTCCTGGGCTCTTTAGCTCCCCTTATTGTATTGATATAGACTATCCATAGCTCCTTAGCTCCCCCCAAAAGTACGGGTAGTAGTACTGTCAATATTGGCCTTAGTTTCTCTTACACTACGTCGGAAACATTGGCTGCAGCTCACCTGAGTTATATGAATTTCAGATTCCACAGATCAAGCCAATTGCGGTCTATCATCATGTTCTATATGAATTGCTGATTCATGGGTGGGGTAGTTGTAAGTTGTGGAGCCGAGACCTTCCGCTGGGGTTTTAGGGCTCAAATCTGTCAGTAGGAATATGGATAGAACTCTGGTGCCATTGCCCCTTGGTGGGAATGTCGGCTTTTTCTGATTTGAAAACCCTAAACCCTACACCATCTAGTTCTGAAGGTGGAAATCCGAACCCCTGAGCTCCTCAACCCCCAGGCTATTCAAAACCCTAAACCCCCACACTGGAAATGCGCGGGAGTCACGTTGTGTTTGCGCAGGAAGTCCTCTATCACCTCCTGGCCGGCAGCTATCCACTTAAGGCTTAGGCGCTTAGTGCGGTTAGGGTTTGAGGATTGAGGTTCAAGTTGGATTCGGCCTAGCCCCGCCACTGTAGCGACAGAACTTTTTGTGATACTGCCAAGATGAGCAGGCCGCCAGGAGGTTCACAAGAAACCCCATACTGAGCCCTTGAGAATCATCATAGGCGGTATCTGCTATGGTTAGGCCCTTTTGGCACACCTCCTGCAGCTGGCACTGGCATCCTCATGAAGGGACGGCACATAATAAGTAATGTGGAACAAGGTCATCAGCTGGAGACCTCTCCATGCAGAGAAATTACGAGAGGCAAAAAAAACAGCGACGTCTAAGATCCGGATTGACATGAAGGGCAACTGCTATTGCAAGGACCCGACTTTACCTGCCCTAAGTTGTTAACTTCCCTGAGTCGTGATGCCGGTGGGTCAGGTACTGCTGACCACATCTGGTAGTTTCCATAAATTGGGGGACCCCAATAGAGAGACACTATAGTCCTTACTATCGGGACCCAAAAATGGTGCCCATAGTCTTTGGAAACTTCCATATGTTTTTCACATCCACAGCAATGCTCGGGAAAGTGGAGTTGCTCCTTGCAGCAGTGGGGTTAATGACCTGTGAGCTCCCAAATTCTCCGGCCGCCGTTGAATCCCTTCTCCTAGCAAGAGCCCCCATCCCCCTCACAGCAAGCACCCCCCAATATAATGCCATGACACATATATATGCATATGTATAAGTATATGGATCCACACACACACACACACTACTGACAGTCAGGGGGAAAACTCATTATACAGGGGCTGGTGGTTTAAAACTCCCAGTATCCCCTCAATCACCCCCATAATACTCCCCTGCAGAGTCCCCTAATATAACCGGCTTTAGGGAGTTTAGACTATATCTCAAATGATGTAGCGACAATAATCACTCGCATCTCTAATTGAGCTCTATGAAGCCTTACAAATCCTGTAAACCCCAAAGACCTTATGAACACTATCCCAGACAGTCCATGTACTCAATAATTCGGTACTTGGGATTTGGGTACTACTAATTATAGTACAGGTTTTGGGTAAGTATATTATTAGGTACTTGGACCCTTAGGGTATCAACACTTTAAGCCCAACACTAACACCCATGAGGTCAAGCTCCACCCAGTCGACTCCAGCAACTAGATGGTTGGACTTACCCGGACCCCAAAAGTAGCTTGAAATATGGCCCCAAGCCCAGGCAAAGAAGATCGTCGTTCTGCATGCTTCAACAACTTAAACCATAGGACCATAGCCCAACGACCACTAAAAATGCCAGAAATAACTTGATTTGATTCTACCCTAGGAGGACCCCACCCTGTAATATAATAGGAATATTATAAAAGAACCCTAAATTGCTATCCCTTATAGTCACTATTACTGCGTGGGGAGCCCACCTAAATTCTACCTACTCGCGGGCCCAGGTATTCGTTTTCCCCTTTTTTCATGGGTTCCGAAGGGCTCCAACATCGCCGGTTTAGGGTTTACTGGGTTCTTGTTAAAATACTGTTAAAACAGATCATTCTTAATTTGTAGTGGGCCCAGGTATACATAAAAATGTAAAATCTTATTCAACAAGAACCCAGTTTACGGTCATTTTTAAGGTTTGGATTTAGGTTTAGGGTATTAGTAGTGGGCCCCTACCTGGAACCCAAAAATGGGTAAACTAATGGCACCTCTGGCCTGGAAATGTTTGACTTTTCTTGTGTTGTACATGTTTGCCTTGTACGTGTTCTGCAGACAAAACTACTAGCAGGGGCCCTGGGGTTGCATTCGGGATGTAGAGGCCAGGAAAAAAGCATATCCGTAACAAGGAATCTTCCCGTGCATCATTGTTGCATCTGTTCTGAGACATGTGTGGCGACGCCTTGAGGAACCCTCAGTGTAAGCTTCAGGTTTAGGATTTAGTTTAGGGTTTAGGGATTAGGTTTAGGGTTTAAGGTTTAGGGTCGCCAAAAAATTCACCTCCAATAACACGTGCTCGCAGTGTAGTGCTGCTATCTGAGGGCGGAATTCTTTTTTTGCTGCTGCTACTGTTATTGCATGTTTACTACTACTTTCGTTGTAGGATAATCGCGGAGGGGAATACTTCACAGATGCCCATGTTTTCTCCACCAGCTGGCCCTCTTCGTCGTCAAAGGTCCACTTTGCATTCGCAGATTTCAGCAAGTCAGCGATGGAGTCGCTATCCCTAGGTTCCAACAAAGATCCGCCAACAAAAAAAACCATGCCTTTTGTTGGTTGAACCCACCACCAACCCAAAATGTTGCTGGAAAAATTAAACTCCCCCCCCACCCTGCGGCGAGATATCTTGCCCGTAATACACACAACCTCCCAAGAGTGTAACTCTGCGAAACTCCAAAATGGTAGTTTCCCAAAATAAGGGGACTGCAATATAGATCCCGAAATTCTACAGTCCTTATTATGGGTATCCCCCAAAGAAGTATCCCTAATATTGGGAAACCTCCAAATGCCTCTGTCCGAAATCCCAGCTTCGGGTCGCCCGTCTCAAGCACTTGGCAAAGCGCAGTCCGGCCATTGGAGTCCGTCATGTTCGTGTCGGCTCGAGCTGCCACCAACATCTGCACAATTCCCTGCATCATAGCCGCTGATGCATCACAACAACTGGCCGAGTTTGGCGCCTAGATCCTTTTTTTAAGTGTTGTGGGTTGAGAGCTAACTCACAAACGTTTCTGAAGTCTTTAGCTAGCTGTTTAGCTATGAGTCAGACAAAACTGGAACCATGAAAGGGTTTTGGTAGGCCCGGCTGGTGCTGAGGAGGGAGTGGGGGAGTGAACTGTCGCGCCTCGTCCCACTCCAACCCCATAGGAATAACCCGGTGTATAGCCACTACCCCTAAACCCTAAACCCTAAACCTGCCTGGACCCTGAACCCTGAAAGTCAAGGCTCCAGATTCAGCTTGGTCTCCCCTTCTGAGCAAGCCAAAATCAAGGGTGTATGCTTGTTTAGATCTGACGACGCGTGGCTGGCGCTTACCTGAACAACGACGCGGCTGAGGGTTTAGAGACTTTAAGGTATGGCTTAGGATTTAGACCTTGGAGTATTGTTTGGGGTTCAAAGGATTCAAACAAGAGGTTGCCGGGCCTCAGAAGCTTCAAGGCATTGCAAATTTGATGTTCTTGCGAGGAAGGGTTCCTGCTATTCAAGTACCTGGACCTCAGGGTTTGTATCTAAACCCCTTTCTTTCTTGCTGACCCAAAACGTGAATCAAGTGTTATGTTCCTCTTGTCGGTGTCCCAGATTTTGGACGTTATCGTTGTTGTTATCGTCATGTTTTCCTTTTATCTTTTTTCCAAATAAACCAGCCGCATTTTGCACTTCGTGGCGTTCCAGGACATAAGCCTCTGGCGCTGGGTTATTACGCAACCCCCGTGGGCTCCCAGTCCTCAACGACGCAGTCTCAGATGTGGGAGTAGATTATTCACTGGACTGTACCCACACAGAAATCAATGGTCTACTCACAAAGCCAGAGATGTTCAGACTTATAAAGGTTTCGGTCATAAGGTTTAAGGCCCCGAGTGCCCCCTGATCCTTTGACAAAAAATGCTTTGCACAAAACCTGTTGACGTGATAAGAACATAGCCGCCCGTTCATCAAAACAAACCTGATAGGACATAAGCTCTCACACACCCCGGACACACGTGCTCTCTCTCCCTCTCGCTCTCTCTGTGGGTGGCTCACAGAAGTAAACCAAGCAACACCTTTAGGAACGTCATTTAACGAAGCTTCCTCGTCCCTACGCCTAAACGTGATGATTAGGCTTGTGGCCACACCTTGAACCTGAAACCTAAACAAAAAAACACTGATCCCTGATCCCAAAAAGCCAAACCCCAAACCCGCAAATGAGCCACAGTCTAAACTCCCAGTATCCCCGTAATAACCCCTATAATGCTCCCCTATGTAACCCCCTTCAAGGAGTTCAGACTGTAGACTAAAATGCTTAGGCCCTTCCATCATGCACTTTTAGCCTCGGCACGGCATTGACATCAGCTCTTGCCTCCAAAAGTAGTCGCACGACGTCGGCACGTCGATTCATGGAAGCCAAGTGCAAGGCAGTCACCCTCACGGCCGCCGTGGGGCTGACGGTTAGTCTAAGGACTTTTGGAGGGACCCGTAATAGGGACGCTTGTAGCTTATGGGGATTAATCTGGTGACATCCTAGGGATATAGCGGTTATATAAAGACTACATGGGGGCTATATATGGTAATGGGATTAAGGGTCCCTATTAGGGGTCCCTCCTAAAGTCCCTAGAGATAAGGTTTCTTGGGTCATGCTTGCACATACACAAAATGCTGCACCTGGTTTCGCAGCGAGCCTTCAGATTTAACCTGCAAACTGGTCAACCTGTCAACCCTTCATGGATCCCTGTTCACCAGTTTTACTTCCCCCCATTCATGGATCCCTCTTCACCACTTTTTTGTGGTGTAGGCTGTTGCTGTACCTACTTTTGAGATCCAGGTTCTCACCATTCTTGGATCGATCTGTGGATGTTGCCTTCATTTCCCGCTTCCCGACTTCCCCCATCTGATCCCACAGAAAAAAGATTTTACAACAGCAAGGCGGGGCTGTTGTACTTTGTTTCAATCACAGCACACGGGGTGTTGCATGTTGGCTCGGGAGATGGGTTCGGGTGTCTTGCTTGGTCCCCTCAACAACGATAAGCCAGAAATTCTAAACCCTGAGCCCTAAGCCCTAAACCGGAATCCCTAAACCTTAAACCCTAAACCCTTCAACCGCCAAAAGGCCTATCAGTTCCGCAAGCGTTCGGATCCTGCGGGAGCTGAAGAAGAACTTCGGCCTCGGGACTTCAGAGGTGTATACTTTAGGTGGACCCCCACCCAGTAATAGTGACTATAGGGAATAATCGGGATTATATTAGGGTCCTCTTATATTCCTATTATACCACTATTACAGGGTGGGGGGCCCTCCTAATGTATACTCTGGGGGTTTGGGGGTTTAGGGGTTTAGCGTTTTAGGGTTAGGAATCCTCTCAAAGCCATCTGGGGGTTTCCCAAAATTAGGGGTACCCTGTTTGGGAGTCCCTATAATAAGGATTCTAGCATTTTGGGGTCTATACGGGGGTCCCCTTAATTAGGGAAACTACCATTTCGGTTTCTCAAGTCTCAACATTATGGGCCCCTGTTGGGTCTAAATTATATTACGGCACCTAACATTTAGGGGTACCCAAATGGAACCCCAATTTTGAAAATTACCTACTTAGGGTTTGGGGCTCAGGATTTACGGTCTAGAGCTGAAGCTTCTCTTTAGGGTTCTCAGAAACGAGGTTGTTGCGGGGAGGAGCTCGGAATGTTGTGACCCAAACCGCCCTAAACCCTAAATCGTATTCACCCGACCCTTTCCGCATGTGGCACCTCTCAGTTGCCATGGATGGTAGGGTTTAGGGTTTAACGTTTAGGGTTCTCGACAAAATGTCATCCAACTCAAAAATCACCACCAACCTGACAGTTCCAACCTGGGGCTAATACCCTAAACCCTAAACCCCTAGTCCCAAAACCCTGCTCAATAAACCCTAATCCCTAAACCCTAATCCCTAAACCTTAAATAAAGCCTAAACCCCAAACCCTAAACCATGCAAATTCTAGCCAACCATCCGGCGCCTCAACCTGAAACTCGAAGCCCGAGCAAAGATCCATTCCTAAATCCTTCACCCGACAAAAAATACGGTTGAGGGTTTAGGGTACTTGCCGCACCAGAGCTTACTGGGGCTTAGTAGGGGATAGGAGTTTTGTTATGAAGGGATTATACGCCCTCATTATACGTACTAAGCACCAATAAAAACTCAATATCAAGCTACACCTCATTAAAGCTTAGACCCTGAATCCAAACCAGTGGCGTAAAGTGCATTGCCGGAGGCTGCGCAAAGTTTGAGCTGCGACACCTTGTCCATGCAGAAGTCACTAAAGGGCTGCAGTAATAGCCTCACTTTCGACATTTGGCTTGAACGCGCAAGGCTCGAAACAAAGTTTTCGATTTTTTGGGGGCTTAGGGCTTGGGATCTCCAAAGTAAAAGAAGGCTGAGGTACAGAAAATCACCTGGTGGCATGGCCTGCCAACAGTTCAGGGTTTAACTCGGAGGGAGAAGAATGGAAGGAGGCACACCCAAGGCTTGGATTTAAGATTCAGGCTTCAGAACTTTGGGCTGCGCCTCAAACATCCCGTCTGACGAGAGTCCATATACTTAAGGCACCCATATACTTAAGCTTGCGCTGGCAAAGTTGCCCCCAAAGACCCTTAAACAGTATCCATTCCGCATGCCGGCCCAGGCACGCCCTAAGGATGTAGGGTTTAGGGTAGTTGAGCATCCATATTTGTTTAGGTATGCGCGCAGGCTATCATCATATCCCTTCCCCTCAGTACTTCACGCCAGACAGCCATCCATTCCCCAAGTGGCAAAAACCCATAGAAAAGGGAACCCCCATGGACGCAAGTTTGCCATAACCTGTTTTTTTTGCTGGGAAATCCCCAAATGGACCCCGAAGCTTTGGAAACTCTCGAACGCGTTTGACTGCAAGAACTTTGTGGCACCTACATGTTTCCTTTAGATTTAACAAGCATTCAGCTATCCAGATTCTGAGATATGCGATTCGAATTATCATTCTTGTATTCCCTTCCCCAAGGCCGCCCAGTATATCAAATATGCCCGGGACGGGGAGGGTGAGGGGTTGCACGTGAATCCCTGCCCATACACTCAAGCTGGTTGCACAAACAGGGACCCCAAACTCCAAGAAATCCTAAACCCAAGAGAAGCTAGATCAACATGGGAGCTGTACTCTAAACTTGCCGTATCCCCATTAATAAGCATTTTGGCACTCCCCTGTGTATAACCCCCTTTAAGGAGTTTGGACTGTAGCTCATGCAAGGTCTGGTCACTCCTGAATGTCACTCCAAGCAGACCTTTAACAAGAAAACCTCATAGTCCCCTCAACCCTAAACCCTAGGGATTATGTAGGGCTTGCAACAAGCAGCTGTATGTCAATGCGATCGGCAGCATCATCCGTCTGCAGGACAAAGTCATCCTCCAAAACCTTTAGGGTCAAGTGTTCAGGGTTTAGGGTTTTTGGGCTTCGGTCTCTGAAAGTGAGGCCTCAGTTCATAGGAGCTGTAGTCTAAACTCATGGCATCCAGTCCGTCTTAATGACCCTCATAATACTGCCTCCCCTATGTACCCCCCTTTAAGGAGTTTACACCGTAAACCCTGAACCCTAATCCCTAAAGACTATAACCCACCTTTAAAGAGTTAAGACGATGGCTCATATAGGGATCGGCGTGGACACCAACTTCCGACCTTACCGCAAGATCTTTTGCAGATGGTTCGCACATCAAGCGGTTTAGGGTTCACTGTCCAAAAGAACTCACGCGTTGAAGTATATTATTGGGGCTAGCTTCCTAAATAATCTATCAGTAGCTCCTTTGCCTGGACTTGAAAATAAGTCCCCTTGCGGAGTAGTTTTGGGAAACCTCCACCTAGCTCTGAACTTTGGGTTCAGGGGTTATTCTATCCGGCCTGGTCTTTAGCGAGAAGCCGTTGTTGAAATCGCGAGCATCCCAGTTGCTTTTGTAGCTCCTCGGGTCGGTTCTACAGAGTCTGCGGGTTAGGGGCCTTCTATGTAACCTAGGTGCCCCAGTAACCCATTAATATAAAGGGCACCCTTTTTCCCACTATTGTTCTTTAATAATAAGAAGACCCCAAAATAAAAAGGGGAAAAGGGTACTACTGGGGTACCTAGGAACACGAAGGGGACTAGGAATGCTTATGCTTTAGAATTTAGGGTTGGGGGGGCTATGTCCGGACCATGTCCTACAAGATCTTTGCGAACCAGCTTGGGGATCATAGGCACGCTCGAGAAATCAAGAAGCCAAAGCATGGTGCGTTAATCAAGCCGTTCTTTGGGTTCTACATGCATAGCATGACTCAGGGCACATCATCTTAAAACAGTTGTGCTCTGAGTCGTCCTGGCAGCGCCCTTGAAGCTAAAAGCGGCTAAGCCTTGTAAAGATCTGACCCCTCAACCCTAAACCCTCAACCATCGGGCAAAATAGGGGATTAGTGGGAGGCTCCATTTTTGGAATCCTTTTGGGGGGCTGAAGCAGGTGTAGGTCCATCTTGCTTCCTGAATCTTGAACAGGCCAACTGACTCCAGGGGTTCAAACCCTCCAAGGCTGCAACGTGCTTCAGGCTAGAAGGAGCATTTTTGGTATTAGTTAGGGCGTAGGGCTTGGGAGACAGGATGGTCGCAGTTCCGTGAATCTAGCTTATCAGTTCGTGCCCGGGGACCAAATAGAGCATCAAAGAGTCTTGCTTCAAAATTCGTACTGTGCTCCCCTGCTCAAGACGTACATGCGTCTCATCGCCAGAAGTCTTCCAAACGCGCACGTCCATCATCGAATGGTAAGGTGTGAAACTGGCTGCGCTGTCTGGTTCCCATGTTCCCTAAATCCTAAACCCTAAAAACCCTATAAGAGAAGACCTGCCACGCAGCAATACTCGTTTGCATTTAAAAATGGTTACATCCATCTCCTCCAGCAAACCCCCAGCCCCCTAAAAGTAAATATTCACAATACGGTAGTTCCAATGAAGAGGGGGACCCGAATACACTGCAGTCCTCGTTATGGAGAACCCCCAAGAAGGAAACCCTCGAGATGCCATGCAAGTTTATATACATTCATAGGGTCCTCAAACCAGCGGTACCCCTGAGATTACAAGGGTACATGGGCAAAACCAGGAGAGTTTAACAGTCCCCCTTGGGATTATGTAGGGCCTGCTTTTAATTAGTGAAACGTTCACATGCGTGTTCAGGGTGTTGCCTACTTTCTTTTAGCGGACACAGCTCGAGCCAAATGCAAGTCAGCGTGTTGAGACGGTTGGTCTCTGAGGCGGGGGGGTGGCCGGGGTTGAGACAACAGACTCGGGTGCCCGAAGAACAAAACAGAAGTCTATGGATGATAGTTAAGGCAAGCCTCTCGGTAAAGCCCTAAACACATGACTGCGTCTCCAGGCTGTGATGTGGGCAATAACCCTAATATTGAATACTCCCATTGTGGTATTTCTGCCCAAAAATCATACCTAAGCAAAAATGGGGACCCCACAGCGTCCCTTTCTGTATACAAGAATATATTGGGAATATTCGATAATAGGGGGAGTTCAATACTACGGGGGGGGGGATTATGTTTGAAAGATCCAGGTCGGCCCTAGGTTTCAACACAAAACCACTACTTCTTCTGATTTTTTGGCAATGCTTAGATGGCAGTTTCCCTACATTGGCATTAGAGGTAGTTCGCCTGATTTCTGGAAGCGACCAAGCCCTAAAAACCACGAATCTAATCCCAGCTGTATCATCCCGGGTAAGATCCCTAAATCCTGTATACATCAGAAGCCACGAAAGAAGCTTGCATGCCTGGAGTTCCGCATGCTCGGCTAGGATGTCCTTCTGGGATTGGGCACCACACCGTCTGGGGTTTAGGTTTCAGGGTTTGGGGTTCAGGGTTTACGGTGGTTTAGGGTTCAAGGTTAAGGCTTAGGGTCTATAGGGTTGGGTGCCGGAGCGGCGTAAAAGCCACATGACTAGAACCCGAACTTCAAAACCAACAAAACCTACAGGGCTTAGGGTTTGAGAACTACCTAAACCCCCAAAGTATGTAAAATAATAGCCCGAAACCCACAATAATAGCCATAAAGGCCATTATTCTAATACTTTGGGGGCCCAGGTAGGGCTTCCCAATTCCAAAATCCCAGCACTGCCAAAACTGCCAAAACCCGTCCTGGCGCATCTCTTGCGCTACCATCTGCCACTTGCCTTATATGAGCTATAGTCTAAACTCCTAGTATCCCCCTTAATAACCCCTATAGTAGTCCCCTATATAATCCCCCTTTAAGGAGTTTAGACTATAGCTCATATTATATCCAGGATTGTGAGTTTGGGGGTTCAAAGGAGAAAACAGGCCACAAGTTTCGGCTCAAGGGTCGACAAAGCTTTTAGACCCCCCTATTCACGATCTTGAGCTTGAGGGACTTGAAAGGCTAAGTGGTCATGGTTATGGTTTTCTTAGGGTTTGGGGTGAATTGTCATTCGACATCAAGCTTGACTCAGGAAACGCAGGCTTCAAAGGCGAGGTTCTATGACACCTCACGATACTATTGATTCTCCAAAACTTGCATGACCTTGGTGTACAATAAAACCATGCTTCCTTAAGGTATAAGGTACGTAGGTCAAACCGTGAACCTTTTTTTTGAATCTGGGCCGCACACAGCTAGCAGTGAACCCTTAACCCTAAATCACTTAGAGTCATGCAGATGCTTTGCTATCCGCAGTGGGGCTTCACCGCCTTACTGCTATTTTTCCGGAGCTGCCAGTGAAAGCTCAATGGTTTTTTTGGCCTGGCATTTTCAGCTTTACACGATGAATTTTGACCGGGGTCTACCAGGCGAACGATTTTCGATAAATGACCATATTCTAATCCCTACCAACCTATATATAGTCCCCCTTAGGTAGATAGAATATGGCATTGGGTATCTTACATTAAGATCCCCATATACCCGATATTCTATCTACTCAAGGGGGAGACTACAATTCCCAAGAGAAGCACAGAATCAGGGGATGGGGATGCTACAGCATTCCCAGGAGGACTGTTTGCGACTTAAGCAGCTCCCGGTCAGGCTTTGCAAGTCCTCGCCACTCCTGAGCTGTGCTCCGTTTTGTGGGACTGTTCAACGAAGGTCTGGCATAGCAAGCTATGCATAAAGCACCCCCTCGCCCCCCGGAGGGCTAGGAGTCATGTATGGCATTTCGTGTGGACTACAAGGTCAAGAACATTAGCAAGGCGTCCGTCCTCATTTCCTCCTGTAGGCTTCTCTGCTACATGCCAACGCAGCAGAAACTCTTCGAAACACCATGTGTTCCAATATTGGGGGATCCTACTCTGCCTACATTCTTTGTGGAGGGGACCGAGGTCACAGTGGGCTTGCACTTACAGAGCTAAGGATGTGAAGGTTTCCCAAAATGCGGGGTGCCTTCTCTTGGGGAGTCCCTATAGCAAGGAGCATAGTGTTGGGGGTTTATATTGGGGTCCCGCTGTTCATGGAAAGTACCATGCGGCATCCAAGCCGCCAATCCAGGAGGGTCTCAGTTTTCGCGGAACACATCATCTTGACGTGCTCTTCTCCTGTAGCGTCAGGCACACTCCTCTCTCACCCCTACGTGCTATAAGCAACAATCCTCGACCCTAATCCCTACCAACCGAAACCTCCAAAAGCCGCGAAAATAGTGACCCGAAGACTGCAAAATGAACCTAAAAGAACAATATTGCATGTATCATGAGTTTTCAGTCAGGCAATCCCTAAATCCCAATTCAACCCTCAATCCTGATCTCCCGTGCACTCACACGTGGCCAATCCCAACCCTGCGAGACCCCAAAATGCACAAAAACGAGGGGCTCCAAAATGGGTTAAGGGCTTACCTCACTACCTACAATCTTATTGTTTTACCTGTCAATTAGGGGGGTGGGTAGCTACAATAAAACTGCAGGCAATTGGGGTCACACGTAGGGTTTTGCATTCAAAAGACATTCTGGGGTTCTGCAACAAAAACCGCGCAAAAGGGAGAGAAAACTTCGCTGAAGGAATTGAATCGCACACTAACCCTACTTTTGCGAAGATGCACGGAATCTCCTCCCCACCTGGTTCTGCCATCATTGAACTACTGTGTGGGTTTAGGCACGCGCATCGCACTCAGCAGGCACGGTACGTTGAGGATTTAGGGTTTTGGCTTAAGGGGTTAGGGATCCACTAGCACAGTCACGGTCAATACTCAATACCAGATCGGGAAACTCCCCTGAAATTCCAACACCTTCTTCAGAAGGCACGCTATGCATATGAGCCATAGTCTAAACTCCTTCAAAGGGGTTCTAGGGGGGATTCTTATATAGGGGACTACTATAGGAGCTATTAAGGGGGATACTAGGTGTTTAGACTATGCCTCATATGATGACCAACCAAACTGTCATTCCCCTAAACCTATGATGAGCATGGTATTCCCGATGCTGCCTTAGGGTTATACTGTTATACTAAATTGAAACGGAAGAAGACTTCCTAAGGTGACACAGAAAAAACCTGGGCGTAGAATCAACCTGATAGTTTCCAAGCTCCAGAATCCGAAGCCTGGAGCTGCAAAGACCTTAGCCCCCAAGCCCTGAATAGGTAGTGTTTGGGGTTTAGGGTTAACACGGGGAAACCTCACATTATAATAGGCGTAGTCAAGACTCGGAAGGTCTCTTCGGGCGCACCATTTGCAGTTGCTAAGATGTGCAGCGCAATCCTTGGCAGAAAGTCTAAGGCTCTTAGCGGGCACTGGTGCTGGGAACATACAAAGCCCTGACTAAGTGAATGGTCCAGTGGGAACAAATAAAATAGGCTTAGACGAACATACAGTATAGACTACCAAATGGGGGCGCGTTCACTCCCATAGATATACAAACGTTTAAACTTACGAGCTGTAGTAATAGACTAAGAAGGCTGAGACTAAGAAGGCTGACATGGATGCTAGAAACCATGACCGGAAACACAATCAAAGACCTAGGGCTTACAGGATTGGGTGGACGATTTCGCCGTAATTTACACAAGTCTCAGGGGGTCCGTATGTGTATGATGGAAGTCATGTGGCAAGTAGGTGTGCTGCGTATGTGAAGATTTCCCGTTGGACTCTATCGTGTTGGTCAACGACGCCATCTAAGCAAACATGCGCCTTGAAGTGTTTCATAGTAGGTGTTGCGCAACTTTCGCTGTGACGAAGCCGTCTGCGAAATCAAGTCTTGGCATGCGGACACTCTACTAGATAAAATACAAACCTTAAACCATGCATTCGCACCTGAATGTCAAGTCACATGTGTAAGACGAGTTCTTGAGTCAGTTAACACTCCCAAAGCCCTAAGATAGCAATCCTGCAATTGGCTAGCAGTGGCTAACATCCAACCCCTAAACGGGACCCAGGCAAGACCAGCATCCTTCAGGAGGAGCTCAGGAGAGAAATCATGTAGGCTTTGGGCTTTGGGGGGGGGCCATGTAAGGCACAGTACTTAAGCCTTTGGCAACTACCATCCGTCAGGACTAACCTGACCCACCCTGACCGATATGGAAACCTATATGTGCCCTTTGAATGAACAGTAATCTGGGTGGGGTGGCTGTTGGGTTTCCGTGGTAGTTTGGGAATTGGCAGGTCCCGCCTCCGGAAGAGATATGCCATGGATTAGGTTTTAGGGTGTAGGGGTCCCCAATGCAGACCCCAACCCCAACATACTATAATCCTTATTATGGCGACCCCCAAGATGGTACCACATTTTTGAAAACTCCCATCTACAGGGTGTATACGATCTCAGAAACGACTTATAACCCCAAAACACTTTCGAGGACGTCCTACAACCTGATGAATCTCGTCGAAGCATCTGGGTTGCCTGTCAAGACAAGATTACAAAATTAGATGAGGTTCCATGTTGGTTTGGGGGCGGAGGGTGCTTGGAGGTGCAGAGTGGTTGGACTACTAGACAGGCCCGGCGTTGCATCCCACATGCATGTGCGGACCATTGGGAAGACATCAACTACTTTGTAGAAATGAGCCGATGGTCGATGGAAGCAGACCTGCGGCCGTCTACGTGCAGCTCACGTAACGAAACAAGGCCCACAGTTTTCTGGGCACCCCATCACTATAATATACCCCAAAAACCCTAAACCCTAGAACCCTAGACCCTAAACCCTAAACCCTAAAACCCTAAATCCCTAAACCCTAAATCCCTAAACCCTTATATGCTGGAAAACTCGCGCCGAACGTGTCGGAGCCGAAGCAACTCGACAGTTCTGCTATAAGGTTCAAGGTTTAGGGTGCCCAGTTCATGCTATATCTTAGGAGGAGCCCCCACCCTGTAATAGTGGTATAATAAGAACATAAGAGGAGCCTAATATAATTCTAGGAACTCTTTGGACCCC
>CAJNIZ010009413.1:70283-82354 GCA_905231905.1 Symbiodinium pilosum
TTGGGGGGGGGGGGGGCGGAATAGCGGACTCCATGAAAAAACTTGATGATGTGCTGTGACCCCTTTAAAGCAGCCAATAATGAACAGAGCTCAGAACTAAGGTATCGCCCAAGACTTTTGACACGCCCTTTCGAGTACTGTCCCCCTACACCCTACGGACCTCCTATATATTCGCGTATAATTTCTCTAGACCCTAAACCGACCTTCCAATGTAGTTCCTCTTTGGGTAGTATGTTGTGATCTCTGACCAAAAGCCATAACGAACCCAAAGAGGAACTACATAGAAGCCCTAAACCCTAAACCCTAAAACATATACATATATATAGATATGTATATAATAGTAATAGTAATAGCAATGATAATGGTAATAACAATAAGAGGAATTTTCCATATATGTATATATATATATGCCTGATTCTCTTGTTCTGGCCTGACTCCCTGCCAAAGTGGCCAGCATCTTAGCCAAGCCTCAGAGAGGAAGCTGCAGGCTCACAAAAAGGTTTAGGGTTTGGGGTTTAGAGTTTAGGCGGTTTAGGGTCAACGAAGAGTTTCCTGAAATTCTGGCGATTTAGTATCTTTCTTTCTTAACTAAAAACGAAAAGTTCAGGGCTCAAAATCAACTGAGTGGAGTTCTGTGAAATTCTAGAGATTTGTAGTCCCCTCTTAGGTAGATAGAATATGGGGTATATGAGCATCTTATTATAATATACCCAAAGCCATATTCTGTTTACTTGAGGTGGACTGTAGTATCTTTCCTTTTTAAGTTAATTGAACAAGACAATGCTGGGCCTCCAGGCTGGCTCCAAGAAGGGGTGTCAGGTCGAGGGCTTAGGGGGTTCCATCTCAACTGACTTGGAGTCTCTGGACTAATAACTGGAAAAATCCTAGGAACCTCTGCATTCACTTCGGGGAGGTAACATAGTTTTAGGTTGCAGGTTTCAGTGGCAAGGGCAACAAGATGATCCCAACATGTGCCAAAATCCGCTTTAGAGTTTAGGGGTTCAGGGTTGGGATGCAAGATGATCCCAGGATATGAGAGAATCTCAGAGTTGCCGCTACGGGATCCTAAGTGGAAACCCCCGAATATTCTTTTGAAATCTCATGCACCCTGGCATATTCCCCATTGAAACGTGTCGTCCTTGCATCGAGATGTCTCATTCCTGATGACGTGTACCTTGTCAAAAGGGTCTTAGTCTAGTAGAGTACTTCCCTGCTGCCTAATTCAAACCTAAACTGCCTAAAGCTTATTGTGAAAAACTGCCACATCAATCTCGCCCACTCAATTTAGGCACAGGCACCGTATCGTGAAGGTCGAAACTCTCTAACTAGCCCCTTCTTCCGGGACCCTTTAGAAGATCCAAGAACGAAAGGCCAAGCTTTAACGCCTCAGCATGCGAAAAATCACAACAAGACCTTTTGGGGCCCTAGTAAAGTCCTGCAAGCCCTAAACCCCAAGCTGGAATTCCTAAGCCCCCGAGCCCCAAACCTGAAATCCTGCAACCCTATCAGTACATTACACTATATTAATCTACCCTAAACCCAAAAACCCTAAACCCTAAAACCCTAAACCCTAATCCCTAAACCCTAAACCCTGAATCCCCAGAGTACTGAAACCAATCCAGGAGCCCGACGAGGTACCGAAAAACTGGGCGGAGGCCAGGCAGCAAAGCATCTCTTGAGCCCGGGGGTAGGGTGTAGCATCTAAGGTTTAGGGTTTAGAGCTTAGGGTTTAGAGTTTAGGATTCAGGGTCAGGGTGTGTTTAGATTTTAGGGTTGGTAGGCTTTCGGGCCTGTAGGCTTTGTGTTTGGGGGGGGTGGGGATGGAGAAAAGAAAGGATTTTGGTAGCCCCCATCCCCAACATCAGGACCCTATGAGAATCGTATACTTATACATCTGGCCCCAATTTTGGGGGATAGGGATACCCTAAACCATATCGTAGTATCCGAAAATAGGGGGACACCAATAAAGACCCTAACATAATCAGTAGAATCCATATTATGGAGACCCCCAAAAAGGTACACCTGATTTTGGGAAATCCCCATATGAGAAAGGAGGGGTGAATGTTAGATACTTCCCCCCAACTCTACCTAACAGGCTTGGGCTTTAGGGCTTCGTGACTCAGCTTTAGGGTTTTGAAGGTATTTAGGGTTTAGGACTTAGGGTTGAGTGTTTAGGGCTACGGTTAGGGTTTGTGTGGCCAAGGGAAGAATGGAGTAAATTGTGATTCGGCTCACGCCTCCCTTCAGAAACCTACTTGGAAGGTCATGGAGACTTCGTATGTAAGCTTTGGGGTTAGTATATGGGTGATAGGGGGTTGAAAGTATACTTACTAAGCACTCCCTACCCTCCAAGTAATGAATCCTTGTCAGAATCTCCGCTTCAGGATCCCCGAGTAACTTATTGGTTCATATATATTGCCTCATTCCCAGTAAGGTAAGGCTTGGGGGTTGGGCTTTGCTTGGGGAATCTGGATTTAATGCTGCTAGGGTTTAGGTCTTTAGGTCGGGGACCCTAAGCCCCAAACCCTCACTCCTAAACGTGAACGGGTTTAGGGTTAGCGTTGTAGGCTTCGATAGTAGCATGGCGCGGCGCAGGGTGCACGGCACAAGGTCTAGGCTCGTACAGGTCCCCATACACGAGTTTTCAAAACAGGGAGCAGGGGCCGCCTCAATTCGGGATACGTGGGCAATGTGCGCGGATTGTCACGGTTCTGTGGGAATCCCTAATATTACCTCTCTGTGAAGTCCTCCAATCGCATCAAAATGAGCACTGTCGACGCCCCTTTCGCCCTGTAGATATCAGTCGTCGGCCGCCGCCGCCGCAGTCTCTTCTTCTTCCGCAGGGACAGCGCCGTTCACCTGCATGCCATCAAGCAGAAATGTGTTCTTTGTTAGGGGCCCTGCGCAACAAGCATAGCCTTGGGGACTGGGAGGCGGATGGCCGCCCTTTTCGAGGATTCTGTATTCATCTTCTTGATTCTTGGGAAGCGAACAGACCAGGTGCCACCAGGACTATGCATGAGGGTGGTTCGAAAACAGCCCCATTTTTGGTCTGAGCCAAGCATTTACAACACGAGCCCTTAACTCCTGGTTAGGGCCTATCTAGCAGGCCTGAGCAGACTATGGATCTTTTACTAATTTTCCTGCAGCTTTAAGGGACACATGAGGGCTACAGTCCAGGGCTGCGCGTATGACTGTGAAATCTTGTTGGTGATGCTCACTTCTTCACCAAAAAAGAGCATCTTATATTACAAGAAATAGAATGCTGTCCAGTGCCCCAAACCCGAGGCCATACACCCTAACAAGCCAAAGCCCTGAACCTCAAACCCTAGATCCCCAACCCCAAACCCCAAACCCTGTACAGCAAAGCCCCCCGCCAAACCCTAAACCCTAAACCCCAAACCCCAAACCCTAAACCCCAAACTCTAAACCCTCAACCCTAGAAAGCGCTGAGAACCTGCGACGCGTCTCCGTCTTCGTTCGGAGCCCTCGGCTGCCTCTTGGAAAGCTCCGCCTCAGCTGGCGAGAAGGCTTCGGGGCTTCAAAGCTTTGGGGATGGGAGGTTTGGGGTTTAGGGTTTAGGGTTGAGGGTTTGGGATGTGAAATTTTTGGTTTACCCTACGGCTCTAAGGACTCATATTTTAGGGCTTTTGGGCCCAAAGACCGTGCTCTACGAGGCTTGTGGGCTATTTTGAGGTTTAGGCTTTAGGGTTAGGGGTACCTGTCTGGGCGTCCTTTTCATAAGGATTAGAATGATTAGAATAATAGCAGAGTCTAATTTAGGGATGGGTTATGGCGTGTAGGGGTGTGGGGTTTATGATTCGGCCGCACCTTGAGGGTTTATAGAGGGCTGCGTTGCCCAAAAATATAGTAGAAACATAATAAGAATATAAGGACTCTGGTAAGTATATTCCTATTATATTCCCACTATTCTCCTGGAGTTCCCTGTTTTGGGGGTTCCCATTAAAGTCCAAACTCAGAGACCAGCCAAGCCCCAGGTGATGCCAGGAGATGCCAATCCAGCAGCCTGCGCTTAGGGGCGCCGAAGGGGGCAGGACCCACTGCCCAACGCTTGCTATAAGTAACTAGGTAAAGGTTTAGGGTTTAGGGCTTCATGTGTAGGGTTGTTCGAGGAGTTTGGGGTTCATGGGCTTCCATCTGCCAAGACTGCTACCGGGCCTAAACCATAAGTCCAAATTGCAAAGGGTCTTGGCGCGTGCGTTTGGCTTCAGTGAGGGAGACCCAAAACTTGAGGACTGAGATTTTTGGAGCTGAAGATGTGCTTTGTTGTCGAAACTGTTTTACATCTGCTAGTACCTTAAACCTAAACCCTAAACCCTAAACCCCTAGGTTTTCAGGTCTGCGCGTCCTAAATACGGCGGTCCCTGTGTCTACGGCAACCTACACAAGGGCTGGATTTTACCAAGGCTCAAGTCTAAACCCTAATCCTAATCCCTATTCCAGGGATTAGAGTCTGGGGTTTGGGGTTTAGGGAACTACAGCCGATATTTTGGCTCCTACAATAAGTAGGGCAGGGGAAAGGAGGTAGTGAGCGCTCTATGACCTTGGAAGTCTAGTTTCCAATCCTTACATGATGATTTTTAAGCGATTTTGATATCGATCATAGGTGAATATGGCAAAATGGCCAGGCTAATTATCAAGGGACAAGCGGCTTCCGCAACCCTTGAGGAACATAAGTCTGTTGGCAATACCTACTTTGGACCGCCAGGACTACAAATCACACCTTGTTTGGGCTGCTGGAGTCCTAGGTTAAGGTACGCGCCCCTAGACCCTAAACTCTTAAACCATGGAGGTCTTGGAAGCTTTGGGCATTTTTTCCCTCCCGCGTAGCTGCAGCAACTCTGAAAGCTTAGGGCTCCAGGCACTGACTCCAACAGACAAGATCGAGGGTTTCAACAGAATGGGGTCCCAGTTTCAAGGCAGATCATGGCTTAGGGTTTAGAATTTAGAGCATTGTTATCACCATTACGAGTACTTCTGCTGCTAATTACTATCATTATCATGACTAGTGCTTACTACTTCATCTTCCCTCTTCGTCTTCTTCTACTGCTCCTGCTACTGCAATTACTACTACAATCATTTCTAGCAGTATACCTGTTACCATTAATTTTCGCGATTATTGCTTAGCATTAGCATATGTGTCATGCCAGCGCCCCCGGATTGTTGTCTGGGTGGCTCTTTGATATCGCTCTGGAACATGCAAGCGTGCAGGCAGGATACATGAAGGTAGCCTCTGCGGAGAGTAAGACCATGTTAAGCACGGAGACACGAATAGATTTCAAAAATAACTTCAAACCCCCTATAAACAGCACTCCATCCATCCATCCATCCCTCCCTCCCTCCCTCCCTCCATCCATCCACCCATCCGCATCATTTGCAGCCCTCAAGAGGAAGAAATGCAAATTACTTCCGAGACCTTGCCGAATTCCTCCCTCGCCCTCATATGGTAGTTGATCAAAGTTCCTGGTCCCAAAGCGGCGACTATGGAAAACGTTTTCCAGTGCATGTTCCCTTACACACCGGCAGGATTCCCCAAACAACTTCCTTCAAGACCTTTCGGATCAACCCTCGGATGATATCTCCTACATGAGGTAATGGATGTGGGTCCCTTTCTTAGGGACTATATCAGCGAGTATACTAGCTACAAGAAGGACCCCCATGTTGACTTTGAACAGTCGCTTAAGAATTCCAACATTGACTGTAGCTCATATGAACTGTAGTCTAAACTCCTTAAAAAGGGGGGTTACATAGGGGATTTTATAGGGACTATTATAGGGGTTACTAAGGGGGATACCAGGAGTTTAGACAATGGCTCATATTGCAACCTACTGCGTTGCAGCCTTCAAGAAGAACCACCAGAGTCGTGGCATCCCGAAGAGTAATGCAATGTTCACCGCCTCGGCGGTTTAGGGTTTAGGGATAAAGGTTTAGGGTTTAGGGTTTAAGGTTCAAGGTTTAGGGTTTAAGGTTAGGGTTTAGGTTTTCAGGTTTAGGGTTTAAGGTTTTAAGGTTTACGGTTTAAGGTTTTAAGGTTTAGGATTTAGGGTTTCGCCCCGATGGTTGCTGTAGGGTGTGGGGCTCACGACGATCAGAAATTGCCCGCCTGAACTCTAACCCTGAAATCTAAAGCCCAGCGATATGTAGAATAACGCCCAGTTGGCGTGTGTTCGATGTCTCTGGTTTAGGGGTTAGGGTTGGGGCTGTTATTTGAACTACTCTAGGGGCTTAGGTACACAAGGTACCTGCCGTTTTTGGAATGGCAAAACTCGCTTTCCTTGCCTTGCCCCACCCATGGCTGAATACGCTGTACTGCGACAACTCAGCGTCATCCAGGCAGCTGACCGACTCGCGCAATTTGAAGGTTTTAGGGGCTAGGGTTGACGAATATTTGGTCCCTAACCTGACTGTACAGAAGGTCCGCCTTGGCAAAGCTAGCCATGCGGATGCAATTCTCCGGCTATTCCTGACCGAGCCCGTGAAGAATGAATTCATCTCCCCATGACATCATCTAGGAACTTCTCAACACCCTCAGCTGGCTCTCTTGTTTCCTGCGCTTTTCTGAAAAAAAACACACAATCACAAGTCCTTGACCCTCGACCCAAAGCCTTAGACTCCCAACCCCAAGCCCAAAACCCAAATGCCAAAACCCTTTTAACCCCAGACCCGGAACCCTCAACCCTTAACCGAGTCCGCAACAAGTAGAGGCAGCGCTAGCTTGCCAGTGGACCTCATTGATCTGCCCGTTCTGCTTGGCCGCTACGCTGAGAGGGAGAAGATGAGCTTTTCTTCTGTCCGTGCTTTGGGTTTAGAGTTCGGGATTTAGTTTTCAAGGGCTTTGGGTTTAGTTTTTAGGGTCCCGAGTTTAGGGCTATCCTTCTTCTGCTTTAACGGAACAGCACCTGACGAGATAGAATCAGATACAACCCGCAGCATGGCAAGAAGGCCCCAAACTCCGCTTGCCTAAGCTCTAAACCCAGAACCCCCTTCAAAGGATCCAACAAATGGACCCTCCCCCCCAATATGAACCCAAAATGTCTTGGGGTAAGTAGGGGGTAAACCACCTAAACCCCACATGCTCCATCCCTAAACCCTAAACCCTAAACCCCTAAACCCTAACCCCCTAAACCCTAGACCCTAAACCCTGGTGTTTCAGGTCCGGGCTGAACAGCAACGACACGCAAAGCAATGTAGCACCTCGCAGCTATCAAGTAGGTTGCTGCTAGGGTTTGTAGGGTTTAGGGTTTAGGGTCAAGGGTTTAGGGTCTGCTTAAGTAGACCGCACTATCACCCGCATATATCCTCATTCTGGAATCTGATTTTCAAGCTCAATGAATTTTCCATTACGAGGAAAACCTACCATGGACTATGTGCCCAAGTTGTATGTGGAAACTTGATTCAATGTTCCTCAATTGCAATTCACAGGGATTTTTCTGAAAAGCTGGGTGCCACTGGTTTCCTACGGCCACAGGTGGATGATGAGAGGTCTTGCTGAACTAGAGTTAAGAGCTAAAAGGGTTGAGTGTTTAGGGCTTTCCATTGCTAGACTTACTGGTTAAAAATGAATGAAGGAATGGAAAAGATGATGGACCCGATCCTCTTGTGTAAGGTTTAGGGGTTAGAAAACATGGATGCTACTATTGGAGATTATATGAGCCATAGTCTACGCTCCTACTATCCCCCTTTATAAGCCCCGTATCAGGAACCCAGAATCATCCCGTATGTATTCCCTTTGAGGAATTTAGAGTTTGGGTCATGTAATGCTTGTTATGCGAATCCATTCTCACTAACCAGCCCCTAGAAGGGCTTGGGACTGAATTTGATGCCAAGAGAACTCACCCCGATAGGAAGGACCCAACATGGGGTTTAGGTTAGGGTTTTGCGGCTTCAGGCCTGCTCGATGGCAGCTAAACGCAAAAATTAATCACCCTTCTCTTGATGTGCACGTAATGTAACAGACCGATCAATTAGCAATAGCATGGGCCTAAATTCCTTTTGTATTCATGGTATGGAGTACCGCAAATAAACCGCAAAATCATATCCCTACAGCCCATAAAAACTCCTACATACATTCCGTGTTCATTTCAATTTCTTCTCCGTTTGATTCACCATAATTCGGGATATCCTAAACCCAAAACCCCAGCCCCGAGAATACACATATCCCTTTGGCCCAAAGGCCAGCCCGGGCGGGAAACCATACCCTAACCCTAAACCCTAAAACTCTAAACTCCGAAGCCCTAAAGCCCTAAACCCTAAAAACCTAAACCCTAAAAGCCTAAACCTTGAAACCCTAAGATCCCTAAGCCCTAGAACCCTAAGATTCCTAAACCATAAAACCCTAAACCCTAAGACTCTTAAAGCCTAAAACCCTAAAACCTAAGACCCCTAAAACCTAAAACCCTGAACCTTTGCAGGACCTGAGAACAGCCCCGCAACATTGAAACGAAGCTCAACTCTCTGATCCCTACTCTTACTCATGGTTTGTAGGAAATAAGGGAATATAATCCCTATATAGGCTCCATATAATATATTCCCTAATTCCCTAATAACCACCATGAAGGACTTGGTGGTATCAGAGAGGTGAGGGTTTTGGGTTGAGGGTCAGGGGGACATTAGCAATTAGATTAATGCTAAGGATAATTGGAATTTTCATTGGTAGCAGGGGTTACAAGTAGACTTGCTGAGCCCCCTTGAGCCCCTAAGGTACGCACTCCTTCTCTACCAGCGCCCATATACCCTCGCCATGTCATGCATGCTTTGCAGTAGAAACCCACAGGACCCCCACACTCTAAACCCCCTCAGGCCTACGCTCTGTAGCTGACGCTTCAAAATAGAAGCCACACCCAAAACACTCATTCCAAATAACTCAGAATCTCCAGCTCTGTTCGGTGAGGCCAGGCATCCGGCTGCAGGGAGAAAACCCAAAGCAGCAGCGCTGGAAAGGCCAGCAGCGCGATGGACGCAGTCTGCGGGCAAGTTTGGACTAAGGGCTCATCCCTTAGGATTCTTGAGTGACCCATTGCAAGTGGCACCCTGGCCCAAACGACATGGAAGTGGATATGGCTCTCTGATTCAAACTCACAATGCTTGCAGAACCTTATTGAGCTTCCATGTTGGTTTCAGAGGCCTCGTATGGTGCATGTCCTGGAGCTTTCATGGCATGCAGCGGTTTAGTGGGTTCCAAAAACTAGGAGCCTTCTTCCCTACAACGAGGAGTGGAGTTTAGTACTTTATGGAGACCCTTCATGTGGGCCGGACAGCAAGGAAACCCACGACTTATATGCGGAAAGACACCAGACCTGAGAGGTGCGTCAGTGCTCGTACAAACGGCAATAGTAAGTGCGTGGGGTGAACAATACTGACCCCAAATGAACTTCTGGGAGGCGACACGCTGCATGATAGTCAATGTGCCAAGCTACGGTGGATACTAGTCATGCTGCCTGACCCTGAGCATCCCATACCGTGGGAATTATGGCATGGTAATACAGTAGGGCCATGCAGGATGTTTAGTAATCCTCTCCCTCTTAATATTCAACCCCCGCACTCCCCTAATATTAAATACTCACCATTGTGGCATATCATAATATATTGGGAATATTTAATATTAGGGAGGGTGGGGGTGGGGACTTAATATCAGGGGCGGTAGGGGTGGGGACCTAATATTAGGGGAAGGGGATTATCAACTATAGAACGACATGCCGGTACAATACAAGCAGCCTGGTCACACAGTGAACTTCTCCCAGCCTTCTGTGGCGTCTTCGGCGAGGATGTCACTTCTCCTGCCAGTTGCTACAGGAAGGCTAATGCGGGGGCTTAAACTAGTCCCCATATGGTTTTAGGGTGTGGTACCCTACAGTATAATTACGCTAGGAATCTAGGACTGTGATAGTGGTAACTATTTAGGCCCCTACAGGACAACACCAAAAACCCAGTGTCCATTGAATTTTCGATTTTCCTGTAGGCCCTAGATAATCCCCTACATATCCCCACAACCTGGTAATTATTTAGGCTACTTAGGTTCAACAGCGTCTTTCCACTCAACGAGGCCAGGCAAGGAAGTACTTTGGGTTCAGGGATGAGGCTTAGTTTCGGGATAGTATCATCAATAATGGAGATTCAAATGGAACACGACATGGCATCTGGGTTCGGGTAGACAGTGTAGCAGGTTGCAAAGGGAGTATGGGTCCTGGCACCCCAAGTGGTTTCTTGCCAGAATACAGCCGCGGGAATCTCTGCGATTGCACATGTCTGATGTAAAGGGAGTGAAATGGGAACCCCAAAACATGTAAGCCCAATAATATAGTAGGAATGTAAGGACCCCTATAGGTATCTTCGAATTCTATTCCTCACTAGATTCTAGGGGTTCCCTGTTTTGGGTTCCCATTACAACCCTTCGCGAAGAAATCTATAAGGCAAGATAACCTGCCACAAAAGGTGGCATTCGGGATACATCTTCAAGATCAACATGACCATGGTAATTGAAACTACCTTTATGTACCTAGCCTGGCAGCCAAAGTTTTTGATTCATCCGTTTAGGGGCTATGGTTAAGGATCTATAGGATTAAGGGCTCCGGAGCGCTGGCATTACCTATAGCCTACACCGCAACTACTTGTAGAACTACTCAACATCAATGATTGTGATTTCTGCTTATCCTAGACTACTTACTACTCCAGCCCCAAAGAGGATCCCCTTACTGTTGAGGCAGTTAACAGAGTGATTTGCGTGTAGGGATGTTTGCCGCAAGTAGCACTCCAACTCATTGTCATGTTGCCCTCCATCTGTAAGAGAACTACCATCTTCATCAATCACGCTGTCACATGTTTTCTCTTTCCCGAGGTGGCGATTCTGGACAACTCTCCTTGAAGCAAAAAGCAGCAGAGCTTCAAACGCCTCACAATTTGAGGACAGCGCCTGCTGCCACGCGAATGAACTGATCATCTCGCGAAACTGTTCTGCATTGCCCATCTCTACGGATGTGCAATATCGAACCAATATTTGGTGGTAGGGGACTTACAGGGATTCAATGGGAATTTGGGTTTTAAGGACTATGAATTTGAGCTTGGTTGGGGTGGGATGAAAGACAAAATCGTGACAGCACTTAGACAATGACAGAGGTGTACGCTGGTTCCTCCACTCCTGTATAGACGGAGGTGTCAATAGCTTTCAAGCCAACCCACGCGCGCATGGCATTCACGATCTCCTTGTCGCGGTGGACACGTGTGTACATGCCTTTACCCTTGTCATAGCCGGTGGATTTCGCATCGAAGGCCTGCTGGAACGGCATACCCTTGCAGCCATCGCCTAGGGTAGGTTTGGGGGCCCTTTAAAATTAACTTTTCATGGCTTACGTACTAAGGGATCAAACGTAACAAAAACCAAAAGCTGTTTTCTAACCTGCCCCTGTCACAGTTCACTTTGCAGAGGGAGCAGTCCGACTTGCCATCTGGAATGCCCTGATTGTCCCCTTCCCCCCAGTAGTAGGAGGATAGGATGACTCGGATGGGATAATCCTCGGCTGCTTTGATCATGCAAAGGCTACGAAAATGGAATGAACTCTGATGATTCTTCAATTTCAGCTTGAGTTTCATTTTCTGATTAGGTTTCTTGCTGTCTGATGGGGGGCTGAGAGTTCGGGGCCACATGCTACTCAACATAATGCTCGAGCAAATTTAGATGCACCAGCCAAAATGCGGCACAGTGAATATCATGGAGGAAGCCCCTGACCACAAAACCCTAAATTTCCCACAACCCCTTCAGAGTTACTATGCATCCTGCTCCAAGCACTTACAAGGAAAACGCATTGCCCCCGACAGTCCTAAACCCTAAAACCCTAAAACCCTAAACCCCTAAACCCTAAACCCCTAAACCCCTAAACCCCTACACCCTAAACCCCTAAAACCCCTAACCCCTAAACCCTAAAGCCTAAACCGTCCTTGGCATTGTCCTGGGCCCCTGGAGGCGAGGTGAAGAGTGAAACCTCGTGGCCGCGGTGGGTGGACTCGTCGCAACCCTTGATGAGGACCTGAGGTGTCCGTTTAGGGTTTAGGGTTTA
>CAJNIZ010009415.1:0-13419 GCA_905231905.1 Symbiodinium pilosum
TTCCTGGGTTCCGATATTTTGTGTAGCGTTATGCTGGGTCTGCTGAAATGACTTCGAAGCTCTTTAATCGCATTATATCGAAAGGTCCCTCTTACAGCTACATATACCTGTATTTCTAACCCTACTTATAATCTGGGTAAGCCCCACAAGTCCAAAATTTGCTGGAGTGCATTTAGTGTTGGAGCTTCAAGCTTTAGGGATTAAAAGGGTTTCCCAGATGTCTGGGAAGCTCTAGACCCTAAACCCTAGACCCTAAACCCTAGACCCTAAACCCTAGACCCTAGATCCCCTCAAGGACAGCCCGGCTATGGGTCTCCTAAGCCGGATTTGTCGTGGTGTAGGGGTTTAAGGTTTTGCGGCTTTGGGTTTGACAGGAAGGAGCACCTATGAAGTTCAGAGATAGTTAGGATTTAGGGTTTAATGATTTTGGGTTTAGGGTTTAGGGTTTATAGTCCCCCTTAAGTAGATAGGGAGGATCTAGAAAGTAGAAGCCCCCTTCAGGTGTCCTAGGAATTAGCCAATAGTAGTATAAGGTACCAAATTGGGGGTTCTACTTTCTAGATCCTCCCAGGGGTCTGGGTTTTGGGTTTAGGGTTTATAGTCCCGCTTAAGCAGATAGAATATGGGGTATATGGGGATCTTGTTAAAAAATAGCCAAGGCCATATTCTATCTACTTAAGAAAACTATAGGGTTGTAGGGTTTAGGGCTTCCCAAGAATTGCTGCTCTTGATGCAGCACCCACATTCTTGAGACTCTCACAAACCCAGACTTCCGTGGGAGGATCTAGAAGGTAGATCCTCTTAAGAGTTTCTAGTACCCAGACCTAGAAAGTAGAACCCCCAATATGGTACCCTATACTACTATTGGGTAATTTGGAAGAATCTTAAAGGGGGATCTACTTTCTAGATCCTCCCAGGGGTCTGAGCATGCATGAAGTTGGCCTGCGTTTTTGTTTGTCTCGTTCTCTGGATTATACGAGGCTGTCGTCCGCCGTGAGATTCCAATCCCGTCTCACGTCGATAGAACTTCCGGATGGGAGAGTTCTCATCGGCCTCCTCGATGACACCATCGCGGAAAACCCCCCTACGATCAACGCCAGCACATTAGTGCTTGCGACAGCGCCCTTCGAAGCTGCGGCAACCAAAGTCTCGGGTCGCACACATATAGGAAGACTGAAACTTACGAACTGATCAATGGAGCAAACAAAGTTGCATCAGGGGCGTCATCGACTCCTGCGTGTGTCAGAATGGGCCAAGCGATCGCTGTCGCTGGGGTTGTGGGGACGGCCAGTGGAAAGTTCTACATCCAAATGTTGCAAGCTGGTACTGTAAACCCATAATTAATAACCCCCCTGAACCTCCTCCTTTAATATTAGGTTCCCTATTATAATCCCTATTAAGGGGAGGGGGCTTGTTAATCAGGATCTACATTACTGAACCCCATTGCCGGATGAAGAAGATCTCAGACTCCAAGGCGGTCTCTTCTGCTCTATTCCCCAGACCCCTGGGAGGATCTAGAAAGTAGAACCCCCAATTTGGTACCCTATACTACTATTGGGTACTTTCTAGGACCCCTTAAGGGGGATCTACTTTCTAGATCCTCCCAGACCCTCTAAGCCCTAAACCCTAAACCCCAAAGCTCTATAGCCTAGCGCCAGTGATGTGTAGCCCCTAAGTCCCATGAACCTCCAACCCAGACCCCTGGGAGTATCAGAAGTGGTCCTAGGCCCAGCAGAGGATGGACCAAGGGGAGCTCAGCTACGAAGGCTTTCTTATTGAGATTGGATATTCCCAAGAGCAGGCGAACGCTCTTTTGATCGAACACAATTTGGCTATCGCTGACGAGGAGGAATATCCAATAGAGGACTCAATAGAAACCGCCGGAGCTGAGGTGGATACCGAAGGTGAGGGGAAGGATTCGTTCCTGATCCTGAACCGGAAGTTGAAACCGAAGCCGAGGTTGGTGCTGAAGGTGAGACCGGAGCTGAAGCTGAGGCGGATACCGAAGACGGAGGTGAGGGTGAGGCTCCGGCCGATCCTGAACCCGAGTCGGAGGTTGAAGTTGAAGTGGAAGCCGAGGTCGATCCCGAAGCTTTCCCTCCCTTTGGCTTGGGGACAAGCAGCGCGTCGAGGAGCAGCATTGGGTTGGCGGACCGTGAGAGGTCCAGAAGTCCTCAGCCTAAGGCAAGACCAAAGGTGAGACCCACCTCTTCGGAGGATCTAGAAAGTAGATCCCCCTTTAAGGGGTTCCTAGGGTTCTATAGGGTTATATGGGGTTTAGGGTTTAGGATTTAGGGTTTAGGATCTAGAAAGTAGATCCCCCTTTAAGATTCCTAGAAATTTCCCCATAGTAGTATAGGGTACCATATTGGGGGTTCCATTTTCTAGATCCTCCCAGGGGTCTGGGAAATGGTAGCTTCAAATGATAAACTTTACAAGCGGGGCACCCAATGCAGCTGAAAATCTCAGAGCAGGGGAAGTACCCCACATACCCCGGCGCGGACGCCCACGAACCCTTTGCACTTTCATATATCCCTAGGATCCCCACAAGTCCCCTAGTTGGAGAAACCCTGAGCTCTCAACCTTAAACCCTATTCTGAGCCCTAAACCCTAAAACCCTAAATCCCTAAACCCTCCCAACTCCCAGTCCCAAACCCTCACAGCCGAAAACCCTGTAGCTCAAAGCTCCATCTCCAGGATTCCGTCAGTTAAAAGAAAACCTTTACCCAGACTCTCTAGAGGATCTAGGAAATGGAATCCACATTAAGGTACCAGATACTAGTAGGTAATTCCTAGGAACCCTTGATCTACTTTCTAGACCTTAAACCGTAAACCTTAAATCCTAAACCCAAAGCCCAAAAAAAAACTATAGAACCCTAGGAACCCTTAAAGGGGGATCTACTTTCTAGATCCACCCAGGGGTCTGGGCAGGAGGATCAAGACAACCCAAGGTTTCAAACAGACCTACCTTGATCTAAAAAACCTTCAACCCTAAAGGCTGAAATAGGTGGTTTAGGGTTTAGGGGTTGGTGATAGTGCAATTTGGGCTTGGAGGGTTGATATGTTGCTTCGAACATGTTAAAGGCATCGCTTTTTTAAACGCCAATCCGGACGAGCCCCTACATCCTAAGCCCCTCGTCCAATGCTTACATCTAACTATAGACATCGAAGATCTTTGCAAAAAGAACCTCTAGCATACTGCCTGAATGCTTGGGTTCAAACTGTGCCTTGTCCTCCCATACACCCCTACATCCGGAAACCTGCATACTACGTAACCCTTAGCTCTAAGCCCTTAACTTAGGCCCTAAACCCCGTAAACCCTTAAACCCTGCACTTAACCCCTAAGCCCTTCCACCCCCAAACCCTTAAACTCTAGACCCTCAACCCTTAACTTCAACACTAAACCCTAAACCCTAAACTCTAGCCTAAGCTGTGTGACCAGATGCCCGACCTCGACTTGCCATCAGCATTTCACTCGGAGTCGTTCTTTAACATACAGTTAAAATCTGAAGAAGGACTAGGGTTAAGGGTTTAGTGTTGAGGGTTTATGGTTGAGGATTTAGGGCTTAGGGTTGAGGGTTTAGTGTTGAGGGTTCAGGATTTAGGGCTTAGGGTTTCGGGTTAAGAGTTGGAGTCAATTTTAGAAGGTAGATCCTTCTAGAGGGCCCCTGAAAATTACCCAAAAGTGGCTTAAGGTGCCATATTCGGGCTTCTACCTAGGTTCGCCCGGAAGTCTGGGTAGGTGGTGCAAGATTACTCCATGAGCAGTACAAGCCTCAAGAATTAGGGTTTAGGGTTTAGGGTTTAGGGTTTAAGGCCCTAAACCCTGAACCCTAATCCCTAAAGGAATGTTCCCCATGTTATCCTCACTTTTCGGAGTTGAGGACCTCAGGTTGGGTGATGTCTGGGAATCCTCTCGGGAGATCTACTTCCTAGATCCTCCCAGGGAGAATGTCAAGTAAGAAGTGGATCCTCCTTACCCAAACCCTGGGCGGATCTAGAAAGTAGATCCCCATTGAGGGGTCCTAGGAATTACCCAATAATAGTATAGGGTACCATAGTGGGGGGCTCTACTTTCTAGATCCTCCCAGGGGTCTGGGTAAGGGTTCCTAAAAGTATCCTCGCAGGCTATGAGAACTGGATCTCAACTTATGCCTACCACTGTTTTAGGGTTTTCGTGTTTAGGGCTCAGGTTTCATCTTGCCCAGACCCCTGCAAGGATCTAGAAAGTAGAACCCCCAATATGGTACCTATATACTACTATTGGGTAATTTCTAGGAATCTTAAAGGGGGATCTACTTTCTGGATCCTCCAAGGGGTCTGGGTTGAATCCCGATCATTAGACCGTCGCATTATGAGTTCTCCTAACCACCCCCGGTACTACAGCGCTTTGGGTTTCCTCTTATTTGAGCTGAATTTCCCCTAGCTATCCATAAATAATACCCCTTCGATTGGAAACAAGGGGGGAGTACGTAGTCTAGAGGGGGCTAGCATTGGAACACAGGAGCTCGAAACCCAGAAGCGTTCCTGAACCCTCGGAGAATCTAGCAAATAGAATCCTGAATATGGTACTCTATACCACTGCGGTGTACCTTCTAGGAACCCGTAATGGGGATCTAGTTTCTAGATCCTCCAAGGGGTCTGGGAAACCCTCAACCCTTGAACCGTGTTTGAAGGGGGATCTACTTTCTAGATCGTCACAGGCGTCTGGGGAAGGTCCGAGCACTGCTAACGCAGTTAGAAGGTCAGACGTAAAGTCTGGCGGCGGGCTTAGCCTTACATGTTCAACCCTTGACCTGAAACCTTCAGCTGCGATTGCTTGAAGTTCCTCTTGGGAAGGATGCCCCCAGTTCCAAGAACATGTGCAAGAAACCCAACATGGGTAGTAGTTTATTTGGGGATACTATGGTACCCATTATAGAGTAAGATTCTATCCTCCTTTTGGGGTATAGTATTTTATATAAGGGATATAATCCCCAACCCTAAACCCTAAAACCCTAAACCCTAAAACCCTAAACCCTAAAACCCTGAACCCTAAAACCCTAAACCCTAAACCCTAAGCCCTAAACCACATTCATATAAGGAATATAATCTTACTGGGTTTAACCACCAAAAAAGACACTACTCACATATTACTTCTTCACCTCAAGCTCTAATACACCTTAAGCTCCAAGCACATTCCCAGACCCCTGGGAGGATCTCGAAAGTAGATCCCCCTTAAGGGTTGCTAGAAATTACCCAATAGTAGTATAGGGTATCAAATTGGGGGTTCTACTTTCTAGATCCTCCCAGGGGTATGGGTTCCCAGACATGACCAGAGATAGTGGTAATTGTGAAGCGTACCCTATACTACTATTGGGTAATTCGGGGGATCTACGTTCTAGATCCTCCCAGGGGTCTGGGTTAACCTTATACTCTAGAGCCTAGCCCTTCACCTTGAATCGCCTTCAACCAAAACCAACGCGGCTGTACAAGCCTGAAATAGTAAGTGTATATACATATATATATATATACCAGTCATGTCCCCAAGTAACCCTAAACAGACGTGACACCTTTAAATAGCTATGGTACAAGAAACCTCTCGAAACCTTGCTTCCATTTAAGTAGGCGCCTCTATTGCAATCCCCACACCCCACGAGCAAAGGGCAGCTTCCAGTTGCTTCTCCACTATTCCTGTCATGTGGGCTCTACACGATGAACCCTAAACCTTAAACCCTAAGCCCTAAACCCTGCACATGCCTGTAGAAACCCTACAGCACCTTTCACTGGACCATCTAGAAGGTAGAACCCCCCGGCTCAGTCTCCTATCTTCTTGTATGAGCTTTAGGCGTTTAGGGTTCAGGGTTCAGGGGCTACATTTTCCTATGGTGATTTGGGGGGTTCCGAGAATTATGGGTACCTTTTTAGGTGTCCCTATAATGAGGACTATAGTATATTGGAGTCTATATTGGGGTTATATAGGGAAACTACCGTTTCTAGGAGCCTTCTAAAGGGGTGTCACTAAGGTCCAGGCGTGGTTCGACAAATACTTGCGCATCCTCTTCGGAGAGGAAGGTTTGAGGGCACTTTCCAGACCCCTGGGTGGATCTGGGGTTTAGGGTTTAGGGTCCCCTGAATGGCTCTAGAAAGTAGATGCCCCTTTAATTAGAAGGGGTTGTATAGAGGGCTTAGTATTTAAAAGCATATGCAGAAACTTTAAAGCCCCAAACCCGAAACCCCCTAAAACCTAAACCCTCGGTGTCCAATTGTTGGGTAGGGATTATGGTTTAGAGGAGGGAGGAATACAGGAGCTAAGACTTCTCCGACTCCTGCAAAATCCCAAGACTCAAGCCCCTAAACACTCCATTTGCTTGTGCCAGTAGGAGGACCTGGACCTCCCTAACGTCGATTCATTAGGGTTTAGGGTTTAGGGTTTAGGGTTGATTCAACAATGAACCCTAAACCCTAAACCGACCCCCCCAACAAACTTGTCAAAAATCATATGAGCTATAGTCTAAACTCCTTACAGGGGGTTATATAGGGGATTATATAGGGGACTACTATAGGGGTTATTAAGGGGATACTAGGAGTTTAGACTATGGTTCATATTGCTCTGCTTTTGGGGTCTGGGAATCATTTTTCAGTTGGTTTTCTTGGATCCTTGCGGATGCCAAGGTGCACCCTAAACCTTAAGCCCTGAACCCCAAACCTTAAATCCTAAACCTTCAGCCCTAAACCCTAAACCCTAAGCCCTACATTCTAAGGCCTAAACCCTAAACTTTAAGCCCTAAACCCTCAACTCTAAACCGCTGTGCAGGCATTTAGGGATTTGGTTCTAGGGCCTTGTTTTTTGAAGGGATTCAGATTTTGGCTTTGCAGGCTTCTTAGGCATTTGGTTGGGTCTACAAAATGGCATCGCCATTTTAAGGTTTCTATGGGGTTTAGGTTTAGGGCTTCGGGCTTGGGATCTAGAAAGTGACACCCCCAATATGGTACCCTATACTACGATTGGGGATTTTCTTGGAATTCCTACGGGTGATCTACTTTCTAGATGTTCCCAGGGGTCTGGGAAATTTGTGATTAGTCGAGTGTTCGACGTAGATTGTGTGGGGTTTTCAGTCTGCTTTAGGATTGATATTGTGGATGAAGGAAATCTTGCACAACCTTATATACCCTATACCTAGGATCTTCTGTTTAGTATACTGAGGATTCGATGTAAGTGTTGCACGATTTCTCCCATCCACCATAGCGAGGCTGCTGAAAGTTTTCGAGGGCCAACACGCTTCTGCAGTTTCCCGTATCGGAATTTCGAAGACCCTCCATGTGGCAGTGTCCCTAAATAGGGGGACCGCAACATAGACCCCAAGATATAATACACCTTATTATAGGGACCCCCGAAAAAGGTACACCTAACGTTAGGAAACCCTACAACTTAAGGCGTGTCTTTAGCTAGGCTGCATAGGATGCACACAGTAGCCCCCCACAATCCCTAGCAATTTTGTGGCCTTCATCCCAGACCCCTGGGAGAATCTAGAAAGTAGAACCCCCAATTTGGTACCTTATACTACTATTGGGTAGTTCCTAGGAAATCTTAAGGGGGATCTACTTTCTAGATCCTCCCAGGGGTCTGGGATGTTATTTCCATTCTTTCGCTACCCTCATGCCGAGGCTCTGAACCCTTAACCGCTCATTCCATGCCAACAACCTGCAAAGAGAAGCTAGGTGCCAGCTGCCAGGATACCCCGCGGTACAAGATGATCAAGATGGCGATATCAATGCGACGCTGGGAGCCGAGTACAGAATACTACAGTCACATCATTGGCGAGAGAGCCCAAAAAGTTGTAATTCCCGTCATTCCGAGCTAACCAGAGGTAAGAGATGTGCCACAAAACCTTCTGCAGATCGCCCTTAAGTAGTAGTTTCCTAAATAGCGGAGCCCCAATGTGGACCCCCGAATACTATAGTTCTTATTATGGGGACCCCCAAGAAGGTTCTCCTGATTTTGGGAAACTACTAAACCCTAAATCCTATATAACCTTTACATAACCCGTACATAACCCTAAACCCCTAAACCCTACATCCTATATAACCCTTATAGAACCCTAAACCCCAAACCCCCTTAACCCTAAACCCTTAACCCCTAAACCATCCCAATTTATGGGAAATCCCTAATTCATCCACACGGACCGGAGCGCCGGTTAAGGGTTTAGGGTTTAGGGTTTGCAGTACGCACTGAGCCTGAAATTTTAAATCCCGAGCCATCAACCTTGCTAAACTTTAAGGTTTCGGGTTTAAGGTTTAGTGTTTAGATTCGAAGGTTTAGGGTTTAGGGATTAGGGTTTAAGGCTTAGGGTTTAAGGTTCAGGGTTTAGGGTTTAAGGTTTAGGGTTTTAGGTTTAGGGTTTAAGGTTTAAGGTTTAGGGCTTCAGGTTTAGGATTTAGGGCTTAAGGTTTAGGATTTAGGGTTCAAGGTGCATATAAATTGTATAGGGTGCAGGTCGGAAGTTTTGGGCGGGCTTGGGCGACTTTTGACTGGTTTTTTCTTTTGCCCTATACAATTTGTATTTATCTGGGCTTGAGGGTTTAGGGTTTAAGATTTAGGGTTTTGGGTTTAAGGTTTCGGGCTGAGGGTTCAAGATTTAGGGTTTTAAACTGTGAGACCTAAGCCCGGAACCTGCCCAACAACCCGGACCCCTGAGAGGATGTCGAAAGCGGAGCCCCCAGTTTAGTACCCTGTACTTCATCGGGCAATTTCTGGGAATTCGTACGGGGGATCTCCTGTTTAGATCCTCCAAGGTATCTCTGCACCTCATTTGACGCCAAAACAACGGGTGCCCTAGGTGCAGCGTTCCTTCCTCAACTTTATAGCAGTTTAAGGTGTAAACTCTGAATCCTAATCCTAAACCTAGGTGCCCTGTTCCTCTTTGAGGGCTTGGACGCTGCTGGCCAGCTCTTTCAGGCAGTTGCGAAGACTGATGCGTTGGGGTAGGGTGTTGAGGGGCTTAGGGGGTCTAGGACTTCGGACTGAGGATTTGCTGTTGCAAGAACTGGGGTTTAGAATTGTAAACAAACCCTAAACTCTGTAGTCCCCCTTAAATGTATAGAATATGGGGTATATGGAGATCTTGTTATAATAAAGCCGAAGCCATATTCTATATACTCAAAGGGGGACTACAAACCCAAGTATTTTATGGGGCGGGTTATATAGGCGCTGCTCTAAGAATCCGTCCCTCCATTCCCGATCAACAGTTAGGAAGTCTAAGGGCGTAGGCTCCCTACAGTAAACCCTTTAGGGTTTAAGGTTTAGGGTTTAAGGTTCAGGGTGTAAGGTTTAAGGTTCAATTAGGGTTTAAGGTTTAGGGTTTAAGGTTTAGGGTTGGAGCTCCATGCCCTGTTGACTCTACCGGGACTCCAAAGTTATGGAAAGTTGTTGCCCGAGACGCCTGAAGGAATCAAGTAGGCGACTACCTTACATATGTCCGGGGTCCATCCCAGGGATTCAAGGATCATGGCAGCGCAACAAACCCTACATCCCAAACCCTTAACCCCAGACCCCAGGAGGATCTAGATTACTAGAAATCACACAATAGTAGTACAGGGTAACATATTGGCGATTCTACTTACTAGTCTGGGACCTTCTGATGGTTCCTATAGCCAAACAGGCCTGCGACCTGGGCTAGTATTTCCTTCAGCCGGCAGAGAGCCACCCTGCTAGAGTACCTTCCGTGAAACGCAGGAGGAAAGCAAGGCTTGATCCTGCCAAAACCCCCTGCGACAATAAACCTTAAGAACTCTCAAACAGCCCTAAATAGGTTATTGTTTCCCGTAAGGATCTGGAAAGTAAAGAGCAGCAGCCATTAGGGTACCTTATAACGCTATTGGGTAATTTTAAGGATGTTTTTCGGGGGACCTACTTTCTAGATCCTAAACCCTAAACCCTAAATCCTAAACCCTAAATCCCATAGAACCCTGTAGAGTCCTAGGAACCCCTCAAGGGGGATCTACTTTCCAGATCGTCTCAGGGGATAGCTGGAGTGCTTGTGTCGAAGCAATGGTGACGTCAGTGTCGGTCACAACCTAGACCCCTGCGCTGCGAGGATCTAGAAAGTAGATCCCCCTTTAAGGGGTTCCTAGGGTTCTATAGGGTTATATGGGGTTTAGGGTTTAGGATTTAGGGTTTAGGGTTTAGGATCTAGAAAGTAGATCCCCCAAAAGGGTTCCTAGGAATTACCCAATAGTAGTATAGGGTACCATATTGGGGGTTCTACTTTCTAGATCCTCCCAGGGGTCTGGGAAGAGGGTATCTAGGCGTACGCTGAAGGACTGCACAAGAGCGTCTTCTTCCCCTCAAATTCAGGGAATCACGAGGCGTCCCCCTGAACCTTCATACCCAATAGTAGTATATGGCACCATCTTGGGCGATCTGTTTTCTACCTGTTACCAAGTGCCTACCTAGACCATGAGCCTTTGTAGAACACACACACACACATAATTTAGGCTTCAGGGGGACCCCCAGAAGGGCCCAGTAAAGACCACTGTCCCATTGAAAGCGGGGCTCTGTTGGGGGTTCCATGTTAGTTTGTGTGGGATATATCGGTTGATTAAACGAAGTTGTTCATTTGAAGGTCTCATCGGGCATATACAACAATATGCTTGGAGTTTTTTGGACTAGGTAAACCTAACTACTATCCTCAATAAACCCGATTATTCATTCTACCTAAACCTCAAAAGTATGTAAATCATAGCCCTGAACCCCGAGTGACAGCCATAAGGCCATTATCTTACACAGTTTAGGGGTCCAGGTAATTGTACCAAGTCCAAAGAGCCCCCAAGTAAGGTAGCGCACCTCGACAGCCTGCACTGTTCAGTAAGTAGCCCTGAATCTGGGTTGCTGTGAAGGAACTTTTAAGTTACCAGAATATGGGTACGTAGTAAATGATAGTCTAAACTCCAAAAAGGGCGTTATATAAGGGATTTTACTGGGTACTAGGGGGGTTATTACGTGGGATACTAGGAGTTTAGATTATAGCTCATAGGGCTTCCCTCTGGTTGCTAAGTTCCCTAGCAGCAACCCCCGTAATTTGCAGTAGCATTACATTGCGATATGCGTCATTGCTGGACGGGCGTAGCGCCTTCAACTCAAAACCCTATACTGCTAAACCTTCAACCCCACGCAAAATGGGCTGACTTGAACATGATTTTCAATTTTATTACCCACATCTTTAAATATTCCTCATAGAGCCATAGAAATTTCAATTGTATAGTGCTCCCAAAGCAACCCTTGACGAAGATGTTCTAACGGCTGTCTAGACAAGTTCTCAACTTTATTCTTAGCAAGTTACCATGGACCTAAACTGAGAGTGGAGCCCGCAACATGGTATGCTATTCCGGTATTGGGTGATTTCCAGGACGCAAGGGGGGATCTACTTTCTAGATCCGAGGCCCTTAACCCCTAAACACCCCATATAACCCGCACCGGGGATCTACTTTCTAGATTCTCCCAGGTCTGGGTTTGGGTTAAAACCTGCCTGTAGAAGCCCCTAAGCTGCACTGGGGTAAGTACAGCTACTTAAATGTCCGTGGGACGTAGTACCTATTTGTAACTGGGGTTGTACTCTTAGACCTACAACCCGAGTTTTAGATAAATGCTAAGTTCCGTAAATCTCAAGGTAAGGTATGACACACCCCATGCACCCCCAGTCCTAACCCTCAAGCCTAAATCCTAAACTTCCGTAAGCCGTAAGCCCGGAGCCCTAAATCCTAAACCTTGAAGCCTAAACCTCAAAACCTAAACCCTAAATCCTGCACAACAGGCAGTCGAGATCCTGATTGAAGGCTTCGTCAAGGAATCGCTTTGCGCAAGGGACAGCATGACTGGACAAGTGAGCTCACACTAAGTCACTCCTAGTTGTATTTGGGGTGTAGGGTTGAGGATTTAGGGTTGAGGATTTAGGGTTTAGGATTTAGGGTTATGGTTTGGGATTCTGGTTCAGAGAAGCTACTTGGAAAGCCAGAATACTTTCCGGTGCCGACGTCCTCGTCGACGCGAACCACGCCGACGAGCGCGGCGACGGCACACTCGTCGCAGACGTCTTCAACGCAGAGCGCCGAAAGCGCTTATGAGGAGCAAGTGCGTCAGCTGGACAGTGACCTGTCCTCCTTCTGCACTGTGCCCATGTCACGCCGGCGCCTGCTCGACATCGAAGTCCTCTAGCCCCAAGCCTGAACAGAGAGCCCATAACATCTTCCTCCAGGAAGGTACTCATGACCTGAGTAGGGTTCAGGATTTAGGGTTTAGGGTTCATAGCTAGAGGGTATAAGATACCCAGACCCCTGGGCGGATCTAGAAAGTAGATGGGTTCCTAGGAATTACCCAATAGTAGTATAGGGTACCATATTGGGGGTTCTACTTTCTAGATCCTCCCAGGGGTCTGGGTATGTGAAGATTGCCTCCATCCACAGTAGGGCCATAGTACTCTCGGTTTTCGAGAACCCCCCCCCAATTTTTTGGGGGTCCTGAGCTCCCCTTTTAAAAGTTAAGCTATATTCAAAAAGTGCGGCCCTGCTCCGTCGTAGGTAACTGGGGATCCTAATCCTGTTTTCAGGTTTGTTCAGCCCTTGAACTTGCGCCTTCCTTGCGAGATACTCGTCTTTCTAGGCCTACAAACCTCAACTTGTAACATCACCTACTAATGTAGAGTATTTAGAGCATATGAGAGTACTAACAGGTATTGCAAAACTAATAAAAGGTAGGGTGTTAAAATCACCTATAGTACTCTTTCAAAATTAGGGTGTCAGGCACCCTAATTTCCTCAGCCCGTAAACCAAAGCAGAGAACCCAACAGTCCAAGTACTTGACTACTGGGCTTTAGGTCCGAAATAACATCATCTGAGCCGTAGTCTAAACTCCAAGCCCACATGAGCCATAATCTAAACTCCTTAAAGGGGGCTATATAAGGTTTAGGGTTTAGGGTCTCAACTGCTTCAAGGGGGGTTGTATTGGGGATTATATAGGGTACCACTACAGGGGTTCTTAAGGGGTATACTAGGCGTTTAAACTATAGATCATCTGAATGGTGTTTGACACGTGATGCCCCTTTTGCGAGTACTTGGACCCTTAGGCTAACCCATCTCACCCGAGATGCTGCACATTCGAGTGGAAGGGTCAGCATTCAAGGTTTAGCGCTGGTATGGTCGATGGCCAAAAGCTTGCACGAATTTAGACAGGTTATAACCCTGCACCCTAAACAATTCTCAAGGTATAGGTATATGGGAGCGGGTCAAAACCAAAGGCTTGTAACAAGGCCGGGGCCCACACACGCGACATACCCCGTGACAAGGGGTATGTAACAGGTGCGCGCCTGGCGGGACAAGCCCTCCAATTCTGAGTCTTTTTTAGCTGCGCGACAAGGCGCGACAAGGGATATGTAACAAGCCCCG